>CANBKX010000076.1:0-18278 GCA_947369275.1 Nemotelus nigrinus
GGAAATATGAATTTTTGGCCGAATTGAATTTCATACTAATGTTCTTCGAAAATTAGTTAAAATTGATATGGTATCACGGGTACGCCTGGTAATCTTGCCTAATTTACCTATATTTTTAGCATCAAAAACTTCTGTTCACGGAAACTCACGATCCAATGAGCCGAATTTATTGAAATTTACAGAATTTATTGGTGCTAAATAGAACCATATTTCATAGAAGTGATTTTGAAATGCGGACGATTCTGTGCCAGTGGTGTCATCTTGAAAAGTCACTAAAAAAGATGACTGCTTTTAGACCTCTAAATTCTGATTCAATCATTTGATTTAAACGAAATTCATACAGTGGCTGAACCTTATTTTATAACGCGTTTGGTAGAAATTTGGTAAAAAAACTCGGCTGGAGCGGCCAGCTATGATAATTTTGGTGTCTTAAATTTGAAAAAATAAAAATTTGGAAGTGGAAACATTCAACCGTCGAATATCCTAAAAAATGTCCGTTTCTTACAATAAAACCAATCTGTATACAAATTTTATGCTTCATCTACACGTTCAAAGTAAAACTTTGGAAATTTCATGTCGGACAAGAACGATTACCCTTTCCCAGTTAACCTATATCTTTAGCATCAAAAACTTCTGTTCACGGGAACTCACGAACCAATAATCATATACAGCTGAAATTTACAGAATGCATTGGACTTAAGTAGAACCAGGCCTGATAGAAGCGATTTTGAATTGTGGGCATTTCTGTGCCAGTGGTGCCATCTTGAAAAATTACAAAGAAAAAAAACTGCTTTTGCCCTATGAAATGTAAATAAGTAACCCGATTTTCATGAAATTGACACAGTGGCTGAACCTTACTCTAACCCTTATTTGGTGGAAATTTGGTAGAAAAATTCGATTGTTGCTGCCAGCTATGGTAATTTTTGAGTCTCTGGTTATGAAAAATTGCTCAGGAAAATAAGACTTTTTGCCGTATAGTTTTCAGTGCGTTCATGAAATCAATACGAATTTCATACAATTAATGGAACCCATTATAAACATCATTCAGCCCAAATTTGGTTGAAAAGCCACTGTAGGGTTGCCAGCTATTGTTGGTTTTGTGTTTGTTTGCAATATCTTTATTAAGCGATTTTATCGTAGAATTTTTAAATGGTAAGGATATTGTAGTGACAATCAACAGCAAATATTGAGTTTTCGATTATTTGAAAAAACTTGCTGCAGGTAACCCTGAATTTCTTTATACTCCTATAACTTCGACTGTAATATAACAACGTGAAGCAGATGTGGTATGTTCTTGGCTTTGATTCTGGCAAAAGGTTGCCAGCACGAGTCGGTTGTGTTACTTTTGTATCAATAGATGCTTACAGTTAGTATTCATACCGGGAACATTTACAATGAAAATAAAAAACCGATGTTTCAATTCCCAAAGTTCTGTCAATTTTTCGGATCGCAGCCCCAAACACCAACTTCAGTTACAGTGCTGCAGGCACTGAGCATTTTCTTCGTTGATGTTAAATGAGATGCTGTTTTCAAAATTTTCTGAAATAAGCAACTGATAACGAATATAATTAACTCGTGTTTGGCTCTGATAAACGTTGATATTCATGCCAGTGGTAATATCTGAAACCTTCAACCATATGAGTTGTAATGCATTCTTGAGACCAAAGTAAAACGTGGCGTTTGAAACAGTTTGGCCGTAATAAGCAGCTCATGTGGTGGAATATGCACTCAAAACCTGCACGATTCTTCTACTCTTCTTCGAAAATTAGTGTTTCTAGCGGCTCAGGTGCGCTAGAGTTTTTTTATCATTTATCGCACATTATAACACTTACCCCTCTCGCCAAATTGTTCATTTCTCCACACATTTTTTCGCACATGACCCTTTTTTCACGTTTTGCTCTTTTTATTCTGCAGTTTTTAGCGCACTCTGCTCCGCGCATTGTCTTTCTACTGCATGTCTTGGATTCCGCACGTTGTCTTCGTACCGCACGCCCTTTGCACCACACTTTGCCTTCACACAATTTTTGCATCGTACGCCCTATGCCTGTCTTTAATTAGCTCCACCAAATTCGTTGCACGTAATTTTTTTTTGCTCCTAGATCATTTTGCATTTTATTTTTAGCTTTCTATCTGTTATTAACTATACGCTTATTGTTTTTAACTGTTTATACCGCACCGCTTTCTCTTCGCCCGTATTTTAACACATTTCGCTGACTATTTTCTCTGCCCCACGCATTATTTTCGCATTTTTTACTTTTCACACTTTATTTGTCGCACTGTTCTTTTAGATATTTCACACTTGGCCCCACATTTTGTCCTCCAAACCACTTTCGCTTTACCATGTCATCTCGTTGCGCGCGCACCAGAAACATTATGCTGTTGTGCATTCTCCCTGGACAGTTTAAGCATGGCCCACCGTAGCAACTATCCGCACTGTACCTTAGAATTAAGCAATTTAAACATAGCACGCTTTTGGCCACGGAAGTGCACCTTTCATCCTCTCATATTGCCAGGAATTGGGAGCACCTATACAGCGGTTAGACGCCTATGCACATTTTGCCTATTTCACACAGTTGCACTTGCACTTGTCGTCGCTCTTGCTCCTTCATACTTCCTGCTCGCTACTTAGTCCTTATATGATGCTCCTACTGATGTGCCAGTGCACACAATTTTTTTAAGTCTTGCACTGTCGGATTCCCCTCTGCGCCCACTAAGCGCTCTGCCATCATGAACACTATGATGAGGTCCCATTCCTGCACATTTGCACCAAGCATTTGTAACTGCCTCAATGATTCGTTGACATTGTCCACTACAATACGTCCCCGTGCTCATTCTGAGAATCATGAATAGTGCCCTTATATGTGCTCTCTTTACGAGGTACTCATCATCAAACACATCGTCAAGCCTCTTCCGTGCTCCGTCGTAATTTGCTTCAGTAAGCTGCCAGTCGCCTAACACCCGCTTTGCCTCGTACTGCCGCCAACAAGTGTTGCAACTTAAAAACTGGCTTAACTTCCTCGTTTTTGTATACCGTTGCCTTAAATTTGTCTCGGAACATCTGCCACTCGCTAAATTCGCCCAAAAACGTGCCCCATGTGTTCATTATCTGCGGAATTTCTTGCACCTCTGCTCGGACTGCACCGCTCATCGCACCTTGTCTAATCCGCTGATTATCTTCCACGCATGTCATTGGTGCCGTCTTTGCCTCGACATAGCTCATTTCCACCTGCTCATATAGCTCTTCTTCACTAGCTACATCTTACCCAGTTTTCCGCCCCAACGCATGAGGCAACTTCTAAAATTTCGCTCATGTACTCTCTATTGTTTGGAGACGCGACTTTACGCTCGTTGCCGATACCGGTCTGGCTTCTTCGCTAACCGCAAACACCCGCACTCTTTTGATGATCGCCATGTAAGTTTTCCGCTCAATCTCTAACATTTTAACCGTATTCTTCAACTAATTCTTTATTATAAAATACTAACTGTTAATTCACTCATAGACTCACTTTTATAACTGCTAGCTTATCAAACAACAGCCTCGTATACAAAGCGGGCTGACTTGGACTGACTTGGCTTGAAACGGCTTGAAATGAAAATTCAAAGTTGGTTTTTGGTGCGACTGGTTTATTTTGGATGAATCGATAAAATTCAGCTTGTTCTACTAAAATAAAGTATATTGCATCGAAATGTCAAATTTACGAATTAAACTCAAGAATGCCTCGAATTTTTGAATTCTCAATCCATCGATCCGCGTTTTTTTACGCCCAAGTTGATTAAAATTTCGTGATCGGATCGACTTGTCGCAAATCAATCCGCTGCGGGTATACAACGCGGCTTGACTAATCGTTTTCCACTTTAAAACCACGTTGAAGATGAAGTCAATGTCCAACATTCCGTCACACATATCTTTTATGGCATTATCTTTAATAACCCTACTCCATATATTCAAACATCAAACATTCACATTTCTTCATGCAATTCTATTACTTCCGCATAAACTACCTATTCAGATATATTCTTCATACATGCACATGCACACTCTTTCTCTTCCCATCTTACACCTCATTATGCCCTATGATTGACATGCACCCTCTCAATTAATAACTCTGTTTCAAAAAAAACTTTATTGTATCGTTGTACAATTGAACTGAGAGAGCTACAATATCATTCAATTAAATTAATAGTAACATAGTTCTGGCAGTGAGTTCAGTCAGAATAGTCATATTCCGCCGACGCTTATATGCAATTCTAATTTACTTGTGACGACGACGAATATTCGCGGATAAAAGTACGATCTTGATTGTCAAAATAGCGGACTTACTTTTGCTCTTTTAAATTCGAACTTTGGTTGTGTGTATCCGTTAGTTTTATGAATATTATAAACTTTATCAAAAAGAAAAATTGGTGAAGCGGGAGATGTTAATCTCCCTCACGCTCATTGTTCAGTGGTAAAATCCTTTTGTAATATTAATAAGAAGCGGAAAAATGCGGTTGCGAACCAGAATTGATCTTCCAACAATAGTGAAAATTAATTCAATCCACTTCAGTTACTTAGTGACGATGATGTCACTCATAATAATATCCCATCTCCTCATCGCGAGGCCCCTCCACCAATTATTATATTGAAGTAAATATCAAGTGCTATAAAATTTCTCCTGAACGTGATCTCAGTTGCTGATTATGTAATGAAAAATATATCAATTGGGATCAAATTACAATGTTCATCTTGTGCATCTTACAATATAGTACAGTTTGAACTCAAAAAAGCAAACATGGAGTACTTTTCGCATGATTAGAAAAACTTATGCCCCGTTTACAGACATGGCAAATATTGGCGAACCGAGTGTGTAAATGGTCCCCTTGTTTACTTTCGGCTGTTTTTTTCACATGCGAAGATATGGAGGGAAGTAATTTCACAAGTTCCTCGACGAAACGTTTGCCATATGTGTAAAACAGGCATAACACCTTTCAGAGCAGTTCTTCTTGAGCTTGATGACTACGAGCCAACAGATATTAAAAGTGATCTTCTTGAGACCGGTTTTCAATGCCTTGAAGTTGTCTGCTGTGACGAAAAACAAGCAGAACATATACATCGTATACTTCGAAAGAGGCACAAGGACGCTGCCTAAGCTGAAGCAAACATAGCATGTTTTGTTCAACACCATCATTCGTTGGCAATTAAAACGACACATCCCAAACAAAGTTACGCAGTGCCACAATTGTCAAATGCTCGGGCACGGAGCCAAGCACTGCAATGTTAAAACATTCTGTCCAAAGTGCGCAGGAAACCATCGCGAGGAAGACTGCACCTCCCAAATTTAACTTGTTTGTGCAAATTGCAAAGGCCCGCACACTCCGCGAGTTCCTAGTCTATTCCGCATCTCCACTTGTGGAGATCATATTATTACTATTACTATAAACTGTTGCGGAACATACTAGGAACTCGCTCAAAACCAAACAACCGCAACCACTCAAGTACCAAAATAAGTGCGCACCGAGCTGTCGGCACTCGCAGTAGCACAAACTTCAATTTAAATGCAGCTGACTTCCCAACACTACCCGGTAATCCAAATCTTGGTCGAAACAATGCTGTCGCTTGTTACGCTAATGCGTTAAGAAATGCAAATTTGAATTATACAGCCAGCTTATTTACATTTACCAAAAAAAATTCTTTGCTCACAGAACTAATATCACTGTTGAGCTCTTGCAAAAATAGATCTAAGCAATTGAATGTCATTACTCAATTAGCGATTTAGTACTTATTTGCTGATAAATAACCTCACTTCACTGAAACTAATTACCTGGAATGTTAGAGGTATTAAGGCTTAATTTATAGAGCTATTGAACCTGCTATATTTTTAAAATCATAGACATTGCGCTCATTACAGAAACTTATCTGAAACCTGATTTAAGGTTGCCTGTTTCAAATTATTAATAAATCAGATGTGACCGGCTGGGCGATGCAAAAGGTGGAGGAGTATTAATTCTCATCAACACAAAAATAAAACAAACTGTCAAATTATCTCCCAAATTAAAGTGAATTGAGGCTGTCGGAGTAATAATTGAATCAAATCCTCACCCCATTACACTTTTTGCTGTATACTTTCCTGGTGGAAATGGAAACTCGGAAAAGAAAGCTACGTTTCAAAACGACATCGGTTAACTTATCAGCGGAGCTGGAACCAATTTCATACTAGGAGGGGACCTCAACGCAAAGCATTCAAGTTGGAATTGTCCAAGATGTAACTGCTGGGGCAATATCCTGTCCGACATGGTGTTATATCCATATACGATCGGAGTCCATGGAGGAGATCCAACGTAAACAGGATTTGGTCAATGCATTCACGAGCTAGATATCATTATATTCATTCGCGTACTGATCGTCGAATAAACAAGATCAATCACAGCAAGCATTGTATTATTTCATTACCATTGCACAGTTACATCATTGGCGACGATGATCGGGTGAAGCAAATCAGTCACGTTTTTTTTCATTTGAATTTCATTTCATTCATTTTCATTGGAATTACATTCATTACTATCGGAGAAATTCTTTTTGCATTTGAGGGCTAGAGGTAAGCACATGAAATATACTTTACAAACATACAACATTACAAACATACAACATTACAAACATACGACATTACAAATGTACATGCGAAAGGGTGTATGAAGTGATCATTAAAGTGCTAAGTGCTTAAATACAAATAAATTTACAATTGAAGTTATTAAAAAACTGCAAAAAGAAAAAACTCTAGCGCACCTGAACCGCTAGAAACACTAATGTTCGAAGAACAGTAGAAGAATCGTGCAGGTTTTGAGTGCATATTCCACCACATGAGCTGCTTATTACGGTCAAACTGTTTCAAATGCCACGTTTTACTTTGGTCTCAAGAATGCATTATAACTCATATGGTAGAAGGTTTCAGATATAACCACTGGCATGGGTTTCAAAGTCTATGAAAGAAAAACACTTGTTAATTATATTCGTTATCAGGTGCTTATTTCACCAAACTTTGAAAGCAGCATCTCATATAACATCAATGAAGAAAATGCTCAGTGCCTGCAGCACTGTAACTGAAGTTGGTGTTTGGGGCTACGATCCGAAAAATTTGCAGAACTTAGGGAATCGAAACAACGGTTATTTATTTTAATTGTAAATGTTTCCGGTATGAATACTAACTGTAAGCATTTATTGATACAAAAGTAGCACAGCCGACTCGTGCTGGCAACCTTTCGCCAGTAACAAAGCCAAAAATATATCACATCTGCTTCACGTTGTTATATTACATTCGAAGTTATAGGAGTATAAATAAATTTAGGGTTACCTGCAGCGAGTTTTTTCAAATAATCGAAAGCTTAATATTTGCTGTTTATTGTCACTACAATATCATTACCAATTGAAAATTCTACGATAAAACCGCTTAATAAAGATATTTCAAACAAACACAAAACCAACAATAGCTGGCAACTCTATCATGGCTTTTCAACCAAATTTGGCCTGAATAATGCTTATAATAGGTTCCATTAATTGTATGAAATTCGTATTGATTTCATGACTGCACTGGAAGTTATAGGGCAAAAAGTTTTATTTTCCTGAGCAAATTTTCAAAACCAAAGACACAAAAATTACCATAGCTGGCAGCAACAATCGAATTTTGCAACCAAATTTCTACCAAACAGAGTTTAAAGTTAGGTGCAGCGACTGTGTCAATTTCATGAAAATCTGGTTACTAATTCACATTTCATAGGGCAAAAAGCAGTTTTTTTTTCTTTGTAATTTTTCAAGATGGCACCACTGGCACAGAGTTGGCCACAATTCAAAATTGCTTCTATGAGACCTGGTTCTACTTAAGTCCAATGCATTCTGTAAATTTCAATGGTATCTGGTTATTGGTTCGTGAGTTCCCGTGAACAGAAGTTTTTGATGCTAAAAATATAGGTTAACTAGGAGAGGGTTACCGTTCTTGTCCGACATGAAATTTCCAAAGTTTTACTTTGAGCGTGTAGATAAAGCATAAGATTTGTATACAGATTGATTTTATTGTAAGAAACGGACATTTTTAGGATATTCGATGGTTTGAATGTTTTCACTTCCAAATTTTTATTTTTTCAAATTTAAGACACCAAAATTATCATAGCTGGCAGCTCCAACCGAATTTTTCAACCAAATTTCTAGCGAACGTGGCTTCAAAGAAGGTCCAGCTACTGTGTGAATTTCGTCAAAATCGAACAATTCAATCAGAATTTATAGAGCTAAAAGCAGTTATCATTTTTAGTGATTTTTCAAGATGGCACTACTGGCACAGAATCGCCCGCATTTCAAAATTACTTCTATCAGACCTGGTCCTATTTAAGACCAATACATTCTGTGAATTTCAAATAATTCTGCTCATCGGATCGTGAGTTTCCGTGAACAGAAGTTTTTGATGCTAAAAATATAGGTAAATTGGGCAAGGGTTACCAGGCGTGCCCGTTATACCATATCAAATTTTTTTTTTGGTCTATGTAAAAAAAACACGAAATTTACATATGAGTGGCTTTTTTTGAAGAAACGGCATTTTTTCAAGAGAGACGATAATTTGGAGGTTTTCAATTTCAGTGCTTGCCCTAGCTTCAGGGTTGCCAGCACGCTCATCGAAAGCTACACAAATTTACAACTAAATATACCAATATGTCCTGAAAATTTGGTAATGATTGAATGGCTCTGTCAAAAGTTATCGCAATTTAAAAATTTTTAATTTTTCCCGTTCTCTTTTTAGGCACCCAGCGCACACATGGGGTTTAAAAGTTCCAAAACATTATATGATCCACATGTAAAACACGTTCGAAATTTATTTTGTTAACTTTATTTTTGCAAAACTTATTTGTGTACGGAACAATAGGTATATTAAAAATATCACATAAATGGCCGCCGGCGCCAAAGGGTTAAAGGTTTTTTACTTTTTCTGAGACCTGGCACTATTCTGCATATACACCACTGTGTCCTAAAAATTTCAGTTCAATCGGATGTCGCGTTCCTGACATTTTTTCACTGAAATTTTTTGATGATATATATATATATATATATATATATATATATATATATATATATATATATATATATATATATATATATATATATATATATATATATATATATATATATATATATATATATATATATATATATATATATATATATATATATATATATATATATATATATATATATATATATATATATATATATATATATATATATATATATATATATATATATATATATATATATATATATATATATATATATATATATATATATATATATATATATATATATATATATATATATATATATATATATATATATATATATATATATATATATATATATATATATATATATATAGAAGTATGAATTTTTGGCCAAAGTGATTTTAATACTAATGTTCTTCTTCGAACATTAGTAAAAACAAACGATGGAAGATGCATTGCAGGCATTAACAGAAGTGTTGCGGAACTTGCAAACCGGTCTAAACGTTACAAATGGTAGCGGCACAAGTGAGCCGGTCGGTGATACGCGCGGAATACAGTTGTTGCCATACGACGAAAGTAACGAAACTTTTGACTCACACATACATCGAGTTGATAATTACTTAATGCTTCGCAATTTGAGCGATTCAACTCCAACGGGTGACAAGAACTGCGTACAAATTTTGATATATTGCTAAGGGCCGAAATTTCATCATATTTTAGCCTGTCTAACCGCGCCAGATTTGCCGAATACAAAATCGTTCAAAGAACTCTTAGAGCTTTTAAAAGCTCATCTTTGTCTTACACCTAGTGAAGTGTCGGAACAACATAAGTTCATATTAAGAATGCAACACGAAGGAGAGTCTGTGGCGAATTTTCAAGCCGACTTAAAGAAACTATCAACTAATTGCAATTTCGTGTGTATTCATTGCAAGAAAACTACGAACGACACTCATTTGCGGTCCCAATTTATTCACGGTATTAGAGACACTGACATTCGAGAGAGGCTGTTACAGCAAAAATCGGATAGTACTTTTAAAGATACCGTGAAACTTGCTTTATCTATCGAAAATGCGAAACTAGAAAGTCGAGAAATTCGAGGACAGTTAGCAGTGCATGCATTCAATAAAAGCAATTCGCAACGAAAACGAGTGCAGGACAGCAAAGTTCGTGAAAATAATGAAATTTCAAGACAACCACGGGGAGATAATCGATCAAACCGGCTTGAACAAATGCGAGGAAAATGTTACAAGTGTGGAAGCACAAATCACAGAGCAAACGAATGTCGTAGAAAAAATCTACAATGTTCTAGATGCGGTAAAAGAGGGCACCTGCAAATTGTTTGCATTACGGGTCACCAAAATAAAACGGTAAATGCAATTGATACCGAAGAATATGTGATAGACTCGATCACAACGAATTTGACAGAAAACAAAAAACTATTAGCGGAATTCGTAATTGATAATGTGAAATGCGAAATGGAATTGGATACAGGAGCAGCTCTTTCAACTATGTCGAAGAAAAAATTTCAACAGCTTTGGCCAGGGAGGCAGTTGGATCCAGCAGCTATTTCATTAAAAACTTATACGAAGGAAACGGTACAGTCTGAGAGAGTTTGCACTGTCAAATTTTCATATCAAGGTACTGAAGCAATCGGGGAGCTATACATCTTATCGGAAGATTTCGATACGATTTTAGGCAGATCATGAATGAAAAAATTAGGATTCGCCTTGAACTGCAAACCAATACAGACAATAACAGCATGTAAACCTAATGAAGAAGAATACCACAGTGCTATAGACGCAATGTTACAAGAATTCGCCGATATATTAACAGAAAAAGTTAGAAAGATACCAAACTTCAAATGTGCATTAAAGCTACAAGATCAAAATACAACACCAAAATTCATCAAAGCTCGACCTGTACCATACGCACTACGCGAAAAAATCGAATCAGAAATCGATCGACTTGAAAACAACGGCATAATCGAAAAAATAGTTTACTCGCCTTGGGGAACACCTGTTGTACCAGTAGTTAAAAAGGACGGAAACTTACGATTATGCTACAAAGCAACAATAAATAAGCACCTTCAAGATGAAAATTATCCTATTCCTAGGGTAGAAGATATTTTTGCCAAAATGAATGGAAGTAAATATTTTTGTACTCTGGATCTACATCAAGCGTATTTACATATGGGAATGGATGAAGATAGCGCGATTTTACAAACTATCAGTACACACAAGGGAAATTATAAAGTGAAAAGGCTTATGTTTGATGTTAAAACGGCGCCAAATGCCTGGCAAAGATTCATGGATACAATCTTACACGATTTATGCGGAGTCGCATGTTTTTTTGACGACATAATTGTTGGTGAAAAGTCGCTTAAGGAACTTGTACTAAATCTCCGAAATCTTTTTCTTCGATTACGTCAACATGATCTTCATTTGAGGAAGTCCAAGTGCCAATTTGTACAAAAATATATCACATATTTAAGACATGTTATCGACAATACAGGAATACATCCGATGCCTGATAAAATCAAAGCTATCTAAGATAGTAAACGACCAGCAAATATATCTGAGCTACGAACTTTTCTAGGATTGGTAAATTATTATCACAAATTTTTACCCAATCTGGCTAATAAACTCGCATCACTGAATAAGTTACTACAGAAAGACGTTCAATTTCATTAGAGCAAAGAGTGTGATCATGTTTTCAATATTTTAAAAAAGGAGATCACAAGCACAAAGACTCTGATTCCCTACGATCCAGAGCTTCCACTAGTGCTAGCTACAGATGCTTCTTCTGCAGGACTGGGAGCTACAATTTCTCATATCATGCCAAATGGCGAGGAAAGACCGAAAGCGTTTGCATCAAGATCTCTTACAAAAGCGGAAAAGAATTACTCTCAAATTGATAAGGAAGCAACAGCTATAAACTATGTTCTTCGAAAATTTTCCAGTTCTGTAACGGCCGCAAAATCTTGTTAATTACGGACCACAAACCCTTAACGAGAATATTACACCCTGAGAACAGTTTACCTGCAACATCAGCGCTACGATTGTAACACTACGCAAACTGCCTGTCGGGTTTTAACTACGAAATCACATACAGAAATACCAAGGATCACGGAAATGCTGATTATATATCAAGGTTTCCAGTAGAAAAACCTGATTCCAAATACAAAGATATGACTTCAATATATCAAATAAATCAACTTCAAAACTTGCCCGTGACACACGCAGAGATCAAGAAGGAAACATTAAAAGATGAGGATTGTAAAAATTAATTCAATGCTATATTGAAGGGAGCGCGCTTACCAAATGGTGAGTCCCCGGAACAATTCTCACTAGAAGACGGATGCGTTTTAAATGGAACTCGTGTAATGATACCAAAAAACTTGCAGAAACGGTTATTGGACGAGCTACACATTGCACATACAGGCATTTCACAAATGAAAGCTCTCGCCAGAAGTTACGTTTGGTGGAGAGGAATTGACGAATCAATCGAAGATATTGGTGGCAATTGCCCAAATTGCTCAAAAATTAAGAATAATCCGAAAAGATTGCCGCCTCATCCTTGGATATATCCAAATTATCCATGAAAAAGACTGCACATCGACTATGCTGGTCCTTTTAGGAACACATACATACTAATAATTGTTGATGCCTATAGTAAATGGATTGAAGCAGTTCCGACCCAAACAATAAGCTCTACGAAAACAATTCAAATACTGAGGGATATCTTTGCGAGATTCGGTCTGCCATGTACAATAGTAACGGATAATGGTAGTAATTTTAAATCGCTGGAATTCGAGAACTTCTTAAAATCGAATGGCATTTACCACAAATACTCAGCGCCATATCATCCACCTACTAACGGAAAAGCTGAACGCTACGTACAAACGATAAAGCAAAGACTTAGAGCAATGGCAGGTGATTCGGGAGATTTTCATACGAAACTATGTCGAGTATTAATGTAGTACAGAAAAACCCCAAACATAACTACAGGAAGTAGTCCAGCAGAACTCATGCTAAGAAGAAACATTAGGACTCGCCTCGACTTAGTGAAAAGATATATATTGAGTGAAATTTCAAATAAAAGGAAGGAACAAAGTACAGCTATCAGAGCTTTTGATGTCGGAGAGAAAGTTCAAGCGCGATTTTATGACAATAAATGTTACAAATAGAAGTTCGGAATAATTGGACAGAAAAAGGGAGAAAGACATTATAAAGTTCTTATTGACGGGCAGAAACACCTTCGACACGCTGATCAACTTTTGCCAACTAAAATTCATGTTAAAAATACAATAAACTACGAAAATATAGTTAATAATAAGGAAATAAATAAAGACCATACAAAGCCTGAGACGAGACTTAACATGACTACACCAGACGTACCACCGACTGACACGCTATCGACCTCTAAGGCCCAAATCATCCATAGCCAAACAAAGAGCCCAAGCAGGAAGGAGGATATCGCAGAGCATACACTGGAAATATCACCACAACTACGACGTTCGACAAGGCTGAGAAAAGCTACCGAATTTTATCGAGCTTCGTAGATCATGCGTCGAGGAGAAAGGTGTTATATCCATATACGATCGGAGTCCATGGAAGGGATCCAACGTAAACAGGATTTAGTCAATGCATTCACGAGCTAGATATTATTATATTCATTCGTTTAAGGTGTTATGACACTACATTAATAATGCCATTAATAATCCGAGTAGAGAGAGACAATGAATAAACATGGATATGTGCATTTTGTATGAGCGAATAGGCCTCACTAGCCAATAATGTTAAACTGTTAAATATTAATGCCATAATTAATGTGGTGTGCTATAACAATATGGCCGGCTTCGCATTATTCAGCTGCTAGCAGCTGAAATTTTGACAAGTCGGAAATTGAATGTGTCATATTAGAATATTTGACACATTTTAGTCTTGATTCCAGCAAACCTTCAACATTTCGATAACAGTTAATCATCACTGTCAAAACGAACAGTTGTTTTAACTGCACTCACCTACTTGTCTCTTTCACACTAAATATTTCGATCTCTTTTCTTTTCGGATTAATAATGAGATGATTTATGCGCAAAATAATGTAGTGTCATAACACCTTTACTGATTGTCGAATAAACAAGATCAATCACAGCAAGCATTGTATTATTTCATTACCATTGCACAGTTACATCACATGGTCACCTCCAACAACCGCCTTTACTTGATTTACCCTTCAAAGTGCACGTATATACATACTTCTACTAAAATGAGACCTTCAACTATCGATATGTTCATAACTGACAGCTACCTTGTCGTTAATCCTATAACCCTAATGCCTTAGGCTCGGATCATCTCCCAGTTATGGTTACATGTTTAGCTACACTTCAGCTTGCTGACAGACAGCTCGCATTAGTTATTCTAGAGCGGACTGGTTAAAATACAAAAAGTATCTTAACAATCATCTTAAGCCTACAGCACCTCCCTTCATCAATGTTCAGTCTACTAATGATATCGATCAGATGATCAAACTGTTTGTTTCCCATCTTCGCATAGCAGCAAACTCAGCTATTTCCCTTCGTGATAACTCTGACTATCCACACAACTACCTCCCTAGTCATGTTTCCAATTTGATAAAACTTCGTAACATTTGCAGAAAAAAACTGGATTAAACATCTGCTGCCGTATTAAAAGCAACAATTAAAAGATCTCAACACCGAAATCAATCACGAAAATAATAACTTTCGAAACAAAAAGTGGAATCATCTTCCTTTTCTGAGGCTGCTAAACCATTCTGGAAAGTGACTTAAACAATTAAAAAGAAAAATGCCTCAATTCCGATTATGACGCATCAGAATGTCATGTGTAGGACCCCTGAAGAAAAAGCAAATGCTCTTGCAGACATCTTTTACGACAACCACATCCTATCTCAATGCTTTTCTGACCCAGAAACAGAAAGGATTGTTAAATTTTCCGCTGAGAAAGTCAATGAATCCAATAATCAAAATATCCCACATGAAACTGTTTCTATCTCATACCTCAGCAGCTTGATTGCTTCCCTTAAAAGAAAGAAATTCTCTGGTCCTGACAACATTCACAATTTACTTATTAAAAATATGCTGAAAAAATCCCTAGAAGTTTTATGACACATCTATAACGTTTGTCTAAAATACTTTTATTTTTCTAAGGCTTAGAAAACGGCTAAAATAATACCCTTTCTTAAGCCCGGTAAACCAAGTGATAGGCCAGAAAGCTACCGACCAATAAGCCTTCATAGTGTCCTAGGTAAATTACTTGAAAAAAATATTACAACCAAACTGATTGCATTCGTAAATTCAAGTAATATTATTCGTAATGAACAATTTGGTTTCAAGGAGCACCACTCAACGACGCATCAGATATTTAGAATATGAAACCACATTCACTCTGGCTTAAATAATAAACTTTCCACGGCTCTAGTTCTGCTTTATATAGAAAAAACTTTCGATACTGTTTGGCATGATGGTTTAACTCATAAACTTATCAAGTTGAATATCCCTTTCTCGCTCGTTAAAACTATTCAGAGTTTCTTAAATGGTAGATCTTACACTGTTTACCTAGGTGAGTCTATGTCATCTCCACGTAGCATACCTGCTGGTGTACCGCAAGGATCTGTACTCGGTCCCGTATTATTCAATATCGATTTATCCGATTTCCCGTCTCTAGCCAGAAGCTGTCAGCTAGCAATGTTTGCAGACGACACAGCAATGTCTGCTTCAGGAAAGACTTTGAACGCAATCATTCCCGGCGTGCAAACATCCCTGAATGCTATCTCAAAATATTTTTACAAATGGAAAATCAAAGTCAATGCTGGAAAATCGCAGGCAACATACTTTACTCAGAAAAGAGCTTCCAAATACTTACCTGAAGCCAAACTGTCGCTATCCAACATTGACATTAAATGGTCCACGGGCTGCAAGTACCTCGAAGTGTTCTTTGACCAGAAGCTTACCTTCAACTTGCACATTTCAAAAGCAGTTGATAAAATCAACTTACTTATTCGCGTTTTGTACCCTTTCATTAACAATCGGTCTGAACTTAGCTATGGCAACAAAATGCTTATATTCAAAGCTATCTTCCAGCCTGTGATTTTCTATGCTGCTCGTGTATGGGATGATTGTTCCAAATGTCACATCGCGAAATTGCAAAGAGCACAAAACAAAATTCTTCAACTTATCCTGAAAGTTCCATGGCATTTCTCAACACGAACAGTACATAATATATCTCAAATCGAAACTGTTTCCATATCAGCGATAAATCTCAAAGAAAAATGTCTATCTAAATGCCAAAGTAACGGCAAACCATTAATTACTAGCTTGGTTTGATTGGTGACTGTTAATGAGTGCAATAAAGGTTAAAATAGGTTAAGTTTTAGCCTAAGTCCTTCTAGCTGTAAGTCTTATGTACACATGGAGGTTTTTATTTAAAAATTTTTTCTTCTAATACCACATTAACTAATTTGACACCGTTGTCATTATATAACAATAGGTGCGTTTTTTGCAACCTAGCAGAGCAGGTTAACGTAGGGTTGCAAAAAAGCGATCCCGAGCAGAGAAATTGCGTTGCTCGATAATGTTGTTGCATTCGCTGAGCTTTTGCTTAGATTAGTTGTCAAATGAGAATAATCCATAAAAAAAACCTGAATGAAATCTTATCTAGATTTTAATCGAAATCAGACATGAAACTTGCGTATGAAACAAACTACAATGTAATGTGCATCGAAACATTCAAATACAGTCTGCACACTACAAGATTTGATATAAAATAATTGAAAGTTGCAGTTTGCTGTGCAAATTCAATCAATTCAAACTGCCGATTTCACAATAATCAATAGCAGTGGTACGAACCGTTTAGAACACTCCTACTGTTGTCAGCACACTCTACATGTAAACCCATAAACTACCACTGCTTAACATTTTTTGATTCAGTGACGCCACAAGTGCAGAATTTTTGCTGTTATATTCAATATGTTTACCGAAATTTGATTTGCTCGGGTGTGCAAAAAAACGCACCTTATATTATAGTAGTAGAGAGATGTTTAAGCTCTAAACTCTAAAAGTACTGAAGTTGTGTGCAATATTATTCTTGTAATTCTTTGTTTGAAATTATGAGTAAAAGAATCTTGAATATAATAGCAACATTTTGATGACAATAGGCGTGTTGTTTGCTCCTCTATCCAGTAGAGAATAGGATATACGCATTGGAAACAACAACACTCTTGCACCAGTGAATTCACTAGTACAGAAATTGTATTCGTCATAGGTAGTTCATGTGCTGAAGTATAGAATGTGCTGATAGAAGAAAGAAAAGCTCATACGAAGTTGTCTTTTTTTCTGTGAGATGGATTTGGTTTTTTGAAGGTTAAGTTGAATGTTTTGGTAGTTAGTAAATTAAAAAAAGCTCGCATAATGTGTAGAAAGTTAAAAGAGATAATTTTCTGCTAGTCTTTTTTGCTATTTTCTATCGATTGTGGTAGTGTATACTCGTTATTTTATCCCTTTATTTTGAGCTGTTGAGTGGTACCATAGCAAATACAGCAACCTATGTCAGTCTTAGCGAAAGCATCAGCTGTTTTGTGATGGACAGTTTTTTTTGCGTCATTGTTCTATTCTGTATCGGAGCAAAAAAACACGCCTAATGTCGCTCATGTGTCCTTGAAGTAGAAACCAGTTAAGCTGCGCGTGCTCTTTCTGCTATCGATGGATTTTTGTTCGATGCAACAATTTGCTGACGCATTCCTCCCGGCATTTCTGATTTTGAAATTGATTCGTTGTTAACTCTTCCCCTCTTACGACCGAGTGTCCACAATCGTAATTAAAAAAATTCTAGCGCATCAGAACCGCTAGAAAACTAATTTTTGAAGAAATTATCTTTGGGTGAGAAAAAAATGTGGAAAGACGTTATACACTTTTTTGTAGAATCATATCAACCATGCCTTATCCAAAGCAACAAAAATCAACACTGTTCAGTGTTGATAGCACTTTCCCAACGCAGCAGCAAAAAGTTTACCAGAACAAGCTTATACTTAAATCAACGTATCCTTTGAATTTTGTTTTCATCGCAGGATTTCATGGAATGTTTCAACGATTAAACGTTGTTTGAGGCTGCCATCCGAAAATCTTTCAAAACTCGGAAAATCTGAAAATTGGATTCTTAGTTTTATTGCAAATGCTTTGCATATGAGTATGTAATTTGAAGCATCTGTTGGTGCAATATTTACGG
>CANBKX010000077.1:0-28540 GCA_947369275.1 Nemotelus nigrinus
CTAGAAGAGAGAGGCATTAAATTAAGTAGGCTCAGTCTGGTTTTGTAAGAAGGAATATGTTGGAAGTCTTTTGGATCATAGAGGTCCCTCAAAGCGAAAAGTAAAAACTGTTTCTGAACAGATTCTACTCTCTCACTATGTAGCTCAAAAACTGAATTCCATATTATGCAGGCATACTCCAATGGAGGACGCACCAGAGTGATATATAATGACTTGGTAACCCATATATTCTTGAGCTCTTTAGCACGTCTCTTAATGAATCCGAGCTGTTTATTAGCCCTGGCAAGGATTTTGTCATAATGGAGATTGAACCGCATCTTGTTGTCAAATACTACCCCGAGATCTATAATATGATCAACCCTATTCAATATGGTGTTGTTAAGGCAATAAGAATACTTTTTGATCGTATTCTTACGGGAAAAGCTTATAACATGGCACTTGTTAATGTTAAGATTCAAATTATTCTCATTGCACCACTGTTCGAGAGATTGAAGCTTGGATTGTAGAAGAATTGTGTCAGATTGCGTGTTTACGCTGTGGTAAATTTTTAAATCGTCTACATAAAATAGATGGGGTATACCAAGCAATGTCTCAGAAAGATCAGAAATGAAGATGTTAAAAAGCAAGGGACTTAGATGACTGCCTTGCGGTACTCCAGAAGATGCAAAAACTCTTTTAGATAAGTGGCCCTGGAATTTAACAAGCTGAGTTCGATCGCGAAGATAAGGCTGGAGGCAATCAAGAAGAGACCCTGATATACCAAAGTTGCGAAGCTTGTATATTAGAGTTTGATGGTCAACCCGGTCGAAAGCCTTACTAAAGTCCGTATAGACTGCGTCAATTTGACTTCCTTTTTCCATTTCACAGAGCACATCAGAGACCAGGATCATGAGATTGGTAGAAGTCGATCGACCCTTACGAAATCCATGTTGTTGCTCATTTAGAAGAGGGTCGATTATGCGAGTAAGTTTTCACAAACTAACTTCTCAAAAAGTTTGGGGATAACAGATAGAATAGCAATCCCCCGATAGTTATCGGCTGATCGTTTATCACCACTTTTGAAAATAGGCGTAAGGTATGAAGATTTCCAGAGAGATGGAAAAACACCTATGGAGAGGGATTTATTGAAAATCATGTGCAAAGGTGTGATCAATTGGTCCGCCAATTGCACGACGAAGGAAGGAGAAACCAAACCAGGGCCTGGTCCTTTGCCGATCTTTAGTTGATGAATAGCTTCAATAATAGCCTCTTGTGTAAGAACAAACCCGGCGATAAGAGGTCTCGCGGTGATTCTTGCAGACATAGTAGAAGTGGAGGTTTGTGGCGAGCAAAAAGAATTTTGAAAGTGATCACCAAAAAAGTTACAAATGGCTTGTGGGCAGGAACGAAATCGTAAAACTTCCTGGGATCACTAATGATTTTTTCCCCATTGAGTTAACATAGAACTCATACGCTTCGCGGGATTTGATGGGAAATTCGTTGGATAGCTGATCATATAATCTGATTAGACCCTCATTGAGCAAGCTTTCATTTTTAATTGCTTTATATAATTTATTTCTACGGTTTCTGAGACGCCTTAAATTATTGTCGAGCCAAGGCTCTGAGAGTTTATTTTTTTTCTTCAGCTTCGGTACGAATAAGTGAATGGCATTGAAAATTATTTTATAAAAGGAAGACACTGATTCATCTAAATCTGATAACGAAAGAGAAATTGTCCAGTGTACTGTGTCCAAATAGTTTCCAATGCTTAAGTAGTCAGCATTTTAAAATCATATACAATTTCATTATTGTACGATTGGGTGAAAGAAATATTTGTAGTAAATATTTTGTTTTGCAATTTTAGGCAAGCTAAGAGAAGGTAAGGATTGAGGAAGTAAAGGAGGGATAGAGAAATTACTTAAATACGTATTCTTATTTTTATTTCGTTGTTAAGCTGGCTTTTGACGTCCGGAGGTGACTCGTTTGTTGGTTCGTACAATCCATGGGCTAAACTTCATTCCTTTCCATGTAAAACAGTTATGTCCATTACGCTCGTGGTTGAGAAATATCAAGCATATTGAGCTGGTACAGATAATTTGAAGCAAGTAAATGATTTTTGCTTGTTTGCACGTAAACGGGCTGGTAATTCTTTGCATATACAATTTTTCATTTGAACCCTTTCTTCAACACCTTAGAAAGCCAGGCCTCGTCGGAAAAACTAGGAGCACATTTAACAAAAAAACTTGTTGGGGAAACGTCTGCTACGTAAGCACTTTTTGCTCTTTCATAATTTTACACTGCTACTATTGTAGGATTTTTCCCATAAGCTTCACACTCATGTCTTTCCTTATGCTATTGATGGTACTTTCCTTTCTTGTGTCTATCATTTCTCAGATCTTGGGGTCTCATTTGATCGCAAACTGAAATTCGACGTTCATGTCCTTACTATCACTAGAAAAGCTTCTCGAGTTGCTGGCTTCGTGATTCGTTCCTGCCACAATTCATTTAGTATTTCTACTTGTGTCCAAATGTTTATTACCCTAGTTCGTTCTGTACTTGAATACTGCAGTCAAATGTGGTGTCCTCGTTTCAAATACCTCGCTGGACGCTGTTGAATCAGTTCAGCGCAGGTTAACACGTACTTTACTTTTTAAATATAGTCTGCCGTATTTTCCATATAGTGAGCGTCTACCTCTTCTCAACATTCTCTCCTTGAGCAGCGCAGAGTTTACTTGGATGAGTGTTTCCTGTTCAAAATCTGTCGCGGCTACCTTTCCTCCTCATTTTTATTTTTGTTCATTGAGCGGGACTCCGTAAGGCCAATCAGGTACTCTATTTTATTTGAAGTGCCGTATGCTTGTACTGACACTTTCTTCTACTCTCCCGTTTTGCGACTCTTACGCACTCACAATAGTCTTCAACTTGGTCCTCCTATTGCCATTTTCAAAAATATGGTTCTGTGATACACAAACACCTACACGTATCTCACTTACATTCCACAACTCACCACACTACTTGACATGAAACACAACACATTTTAATTTAAAAACAAAGTAGGTTAAGAAAAAAATGTTTTATAAAAAATATTGTGGAGTTGTCAATTATTATTGTTCATATGAGTTGTCAAGGTTTTTTCAATTTGTTCAAAGACATTTTTGATTGTATTGTGGGATAATAAAAAATTTGAATATCATATTCAACTCTAAAACTTAATAGAATTTTAAATGTCTACAGGCTATGATTTCAAGGTTTTTGGAAGGTGAAATTTAGCTAAAAATGGTGACCCCGACGTAGGCACGTACGCCTATTCTCAAACAAAAGCTATCGATCGGACTGGAGAGCTAATCTGCCACTGATGCTACACCTACAGGAATGTACATCGTCATCAACTTCAACAGAAACGGCTCCAGCAACAACCACAGCGACCAGGACAATACCGTAACGTACGAGCTGTCATCCAAGTCAACATTTCGTGCGACTATTAGTTTCAAAAGAAATGCAACAACTTAACGAATTTACTGCTGTAAACCGACAAGGTACGGACTGCGAACCACAACAGATATCAAGAACGAAGACTACTTCCGACTAGGAAGGTACGAAAAATTTCGATCAAGTGGTCCTTTTTGCAAGATTTTGACCAAGCCTAAGAGCATGAAGATTAATCACTAAAAGGCAAACGAACGAAGCTTCATTTCAAACTTTAATTTAAAAAACAAATTTCCACGAATCGACGTTGTTTTTTGTTTTTATTATATGCTTACATAACTCCTGTTCCAAAATAGTTACATCCAGTCTACTAGTATACAATATAAGAGCAATAGTAGACATATAAGAATTGTTGTCGAATTTGAAGGAGGACATTGGCACAATCGAAGCATAATCGAAGACGAAGAAGGGCGTAGAGAACTAGTACAAGAAAAGAAGAACAGTTGCTGCGGCTGCTAGAACATATTGAGGTTAAAACTGATTCGGAGTAAGTACTTGTTAAGTTTGAATTACACAAGGTCAGTGCAGTTCGTAACGACAGCAACAGTGTAGTTCGTAGCGACATAGATAAAAACCATCCATAGGTCGTCGGTTGAAATCTGGCTACAATCCAATATTTTTTTTTTTTTTTAAAAAAGGCACTTTAAGATATTGTCCCAAAATTATTTTATGACAAAATTGTGTCCTCCAGCGGATCGAATCTTTCCGCAGTACATCAAGCAAGACCACTGTTTGTAGCAGCACTCCATAAACAAGTCGGAAAAGAATTTCTTCGCTGCTACATCTACGACTGACGTCGAAAATTCTTAATATTAGATTTATATATATTATTACTATTATTATAATTACACCTATATATATATATATTCAAACACTAATTTTCAGCCACCCTATTCCCTCAGGCGCGTCCGCGGCACCGCAAATTGGTGCGACCTCCATTAAACCGCCCGTGTTTTGGCAAGCAGAGCCAGTTTTGTGGTTCTCTCAATTAGAGAGCCAGTTTGCGAACGCACACATTAAGTGTTCGCAAACAAAGTATCACTATGTGATTTCCTCGCTGGATCCTGAGCAGCTTAAGGTGGTCAGGGACGTGGTTGCGAGCCCGGACCCTGACACGCCTTACGAAATCCTCAAGAGGGCGCTTATATCGCGGCTTTCAGCCAGTGATTCGGCAAAACTTAAGCACCTCTTGGGGAACCTTACACTAGGTGATAGACAACCTTCCCAGCTGCTTCTTGATATGAAGCAGTTGGGAGGTTCCGCGGTTGGGGACGACCTTTTGGGGACCCTCTGGCTGCAGCGGCTTCCAGAGCAGACTCAGGCTATTTTAGCCTGCTCTCCGGAGGCCAGCCTGAGCAAGTTGGCGGAGACGGCAGACAAAATAGCGGAGGTTTTTGTCACGCCACAAGTAAACTCAGTCGCCGTTTCCCCCCAGCAGTCAGAGGTGGCCGCTTTGACACAGCAGGTTGCTGCCCTTACGAAGCTCGTCCACCAAACACTACGATCGCGTTCGAGGTCCCAAGGGAGATCTCGCTCGCAGCCACGTCGCCGAAGCCAGTCACGAGGCACTGGTATTTGTTGGTACCACTTCAAATTCGGCTCCAAGGCTTTAAAATGCATCCCTCCATGCGCCTTCAAGGCTGGTTCATCTGAACCAAAAAACTAAGTCGCTGTTCTCTTCAGACGGTAAGAAAACGTGACTTGTCACCTAGCCGTCGTCTAATTATTCATGACAACTTGTCTAAACGACACTACTTGATTGACACAGGCGCAGATATTTCGGTGCTTCCAGCACCTACTACCGGAAAACTTCCACCTTCTGGTATGCGACTTGCCGCGGCAAACCAGTCAACCATCAACACCTATGGACGAAAGGTGATCAAACTAGATCTGGGACTCCGTCGTGAGTTTTCATGGGATTTCATAATTGCCGATGTCTCTAGACCCATTTTAGGCGCAGACTTTCTCTGCCACTATGGGCTAGTCGTCGAGTTGGCGAATGCTATCCTTGTGGATCCTCTTACTTCGCTTTCATCGAAAGGCACATTCACATCATACAAGTGTCCAAAACTTAGTGTTTTGATTGAGAAAACCTCTGATCCACGGATGCATGCCCTTCTCACCAAATACCATGCCATCACGGTCAACACAGGGTTCTCACAACCCTGCAAACATAAGGTGACACACCACATTTTGACCACAGGCCCTCCAATAGTATCGAGACCACGTCGACTTGCACCAGATAAGCTCGCGGCGGCTAAGAAAGAATTCGATTTCCTGCTACAGCAGGGAATTTGCCGCCCCTCAAACAGCAGCTGGTCTTCTCCGCTACACATGGTACGCAAGGCTAATGGGGAATGGCGTCCTTGCGGCGATTACAGACGCCTTAACGCCATAACCGTTCCGGATAGATATCCGATCCCCATTATTCAAGACTTCTGTCATAAATTACATGGCAAAAATATCTTTTCCACCATAGACCTGACTAAGGCCTACCATCAAATCCCAGTCGAGCCGAACGATATTCCAAAGACCGCCATCTGCACACCTTTCGGACTCTTTGAGTTCACCCGAATGACTTTCGGACTTTGCAATGCGGCACAATCATTCCAACGCTTCATACATGAAGTCCTACACGGATTAAAATTCTGTTCTATCTACCTCGACGACATTTTGGTAGCTTCGACTTCCGAAGAAGAGCATCTTGTTCACTTAGAACAAATTTTCAAAAGATTAGCGGATCATGGTTTAATAATCAACATGGAGAAATGCCATTTCCTTCGACCTTCAATCAAATTCTTAGGTCATGAGGTTTCACCGAAAGGTATTAAGCCCTCCCCAGATCGGATTGAGGCAATATCAACAGCTAAACTCCCCAAGACGGTTAAGGACCTAAGAAGATTTTTGGGGATGGTTAACTTCTATCGTCGTTTTCTTCCTCACACAGCTGAGATGCAGCAACCACTCAACGCCTATCTTTGTGGCTCTAAGAAAGATGGTGCTAAGACAATTGACTGGTCAATAGAAGCTAGCAAAGCTTTCGACCAAGTCAAGACTGGTTTAACAGAAGCCACTCTATTGTCCTTTCCGGACTCAAACGCCGAGCTTGGTCTATTCGAAGACGCTTCCGATTCCGCCATCGGGGCTGCTCTGCAGCAAAAATGTCAAGGCTCTTGGCAACCCCTTGGTTTTTACTCGGCCAAATTAAGCGACGCACAAAGAAAGTATAGTGCATACGACCGCGAACTCTTAGCGGCTTATCAGGGCATTCGTTATTTCCGATACTTTTTGGAGGCCCAAAGGTTCGCACTATACACCGACCACAAACCACTGACTTTTGCTTTCAAACAAAAGCCAGAAAAGGCCACACCTCGTCAACTTAGACATCTAAGTTACATAAGTGAGTTCACTTCTGACATTCCGTTTGTCTCTGGTTGCAACAATGTTGTTGCTGACGCACTCTCTCGTTTAGAAGAAATCATTCTTCCCAGTACTCTCGACTTTGCCGCAATTGCCTCGTCCCAAGCATCGGACGCAGAATTTCAGAAGATCCTAAAGGACTCTAAATTTGTTTTAAAGAAACAACCAATCTTTGGCACCAACGTCGACATTTTTTGTGAAATGTCTGGCCCAACCATACGACCTTATATTCCTCACACGTTCAGGAAACAGGTGTTCAACTCAGAACATAATATCGCTCACCCTGGTATACGTGCTACAAGAAAGCACATTGCAACTAAATTCTTCTGGCCTTCGATGAACAAGGACATTGCCACTTGGGCCCGAGAATGTCTATCTTGTCAAAAATGCAAGATAACCAGACATGTGAGCAAACCTGTATCGACCTTTCCTACGGTCTCCGAACGTTTTAAGGTCATTCACATCGACATAGTTGGTCCCCTAACACACTCGCAGGGATACACTTACTGTCTCACCATAATCGACCGTTTCACACGTTGGCCTGAAGCAATTCCTTTAGCCAGCATGTAGCGTAAATTATGATGGGAGTGGCCTTAGCACAACCTAGAACCAGACCGAAGTCCAGAACCAAGAGTGCTAGGGTCAAACAGTGGAATGGCTACTGCCATTCAAGAGGCAAAACAAAAAAAAAGAATTGCCCCGAGAGCAGGGTGCCCTAGAAATGGCCGTAAAGGCCCCTTGTCCGCCTTAGCGGAGCACCCTTTAACCAACCCCGACGGATGCTGGGGTGCCGCTTTGCTAGCTCGCTGCGGCTGGGGTGGGTTCTTTAAACAAATGGGGATGGTTGGCTCTCAAGAAACGGGATGCTACGTAGTATTCATCCGTCATGAATTTCGTAGCCGCAAACTGATATGAAACATATCCAGGGACCAAAAGGGGGCATAGCTCCGTAAAGGAAACCACCCAGGCTCTGCAACATGGGCTGACTAAGCAGACCCAGTGCTCGTGACAACGCACGGAGCCAAAAATTGAAAAATCTAAAAACGGGAAAAGGAAAACGCGCTACCTCTCTTTTCTAAGGAACCCGGGTGAGGCAGACAGCCCCGGGCCCCCGATGTTAGTGGAGCCCTGACCCCGATGGTCTGGGGTCCTCCACCCTCTGATACTGGCCCCATATCAAAATTCAAAATCTAACAAAAACACTGAAACTAACTATGTTTGGGCCAGTATCCCTCCCTTTAAGAAAATGCTGAAAAATGCTGATAATCACGAACAAACTACATTATTATTTGTAGGCCAGCCAGGCCATGCGCGGACTCTGAAAAGAAGAAGAACTTCTCGGGCTTCCGCCCAATAAGAAGGCCAGGGTTATCGTTTAACAATTCATTATTATTGATTCGCTTTCGATGTAAATAATAATAACATACAAAAAAATTTATCCGAAAATCTCATTTCGTCATTTTTAAGTTATATTAAACTCACAAGAGGAATTGCTCAAGTGGCAAATAGTATTGACTATTATGGATATGTGAGACCAACTTAATTCGCTTAATGGCAATTGAGAAGAGTTTGGACATTTACATAAATTTCTTTTCAATTAATTAGGTTGTTGCTCATTTTCAATTGAATTCATCAATTCTAGAGTCTTTGCATCGCTCTCTAGTATATAAAAGCAGACTATTCTTCAAAGTTTTCACAAGACCAAAAACAAAAAAAATCAGAAGTTTCTTTAATATTCAATAATACTATTAATATGGCGAAAATCAACGCAAATCTAATGTACCCGAAATGTAAAGCCAATTTGGTTGCGAGATAGCTGGTACCCAGTACATACAAAAAACAACTTAAATTAGTAACACCTTACAAATTATCAGAAATTGTAAGGAAAAATCCTAACTTTATCCTTAGACTAAAATTTTAATTGAATATATAATTTTGTTATCGCATTATCAACTATCACTAATTGAGTTTTACATTCCAAGAGTAAATCAAATCTTTCCGTAAGAGTTTCCCAAGAAGAGTACAAATTATCGCAATTCCGATACGACTGTCATACCTAAATTGACTTATAAGTATTACAACTAGGTTTTATTACTATTTTTACGATAGACTTAACGCAAAGATGAGCTCAGATGAACAACCCGCAATACTAGCTGTATTAGGAAAAACTGGGAAAGGTTCGAAGCGGTTAGAATATACCAACACGGTCCCCAAGCTTGCTCATAGCATATCCCGATTTACGAGCCTAGAAATTGGAATTTCTCACAAAATTCGCCCTATCATACGCAACGTGAACATCTCACAACAACCGCTCCATATTCAAGAATAGGCAAGTCAGTTTAAAGTCTTTCACAAGCTTGAACACCATATTTTGTACCTCATAAGTCTATTTCATCGGCACAAAAGAAATCTATCAAACATCAAGTGCCCTCCAAAAATTTCTTGACAAAAAAAAAATTTCCAGAATACCGAGATGCCTGCTTTAAGAACCACTCAACTGGGCTTCGTCCTGTCAATCAACCGACTACGACACTACTAACAACAATGTGTACAAGGCACTAGGCAAGTCAACGCAACTCTTGGCAACGCAACTAACCTTTTCAATCTAGCCAACGCCCTATTCTCAAATCAAACGAAACTAGCAACGTGGACAAAGTCATAGTCTGAATTGCACCGCTGTAACCGTCAAAGGTATTGTATAAATCCAATGGAATATATATGCAATGTATCTAATGGGATAGGTGCCGGCTAACGTCAAATCAGGAAATTATCACCTAATCGGAAAAGGAATGGAGAGAGAAAGACTACGACGAACATTCCGATACTTCATCGATGAGTAAAGTTCCCAATTTTTCTTGTTTCTTTTCAATAAACGTATTAGTTACCTTGACTGTTAATATTCTCGACAGTCCCATGCTAAATTCTGAAACATAAATTTAACTTTGAGCTCATCATTCTATTAAGTGAGTTTCTTTACTCTTACACAACTATGTCATCTAACTGTTAGGAAAAGTTGCAAACAAAATGAATGAACTTAATTTCTTATAAGAAGAGTTGTCACGAATAATTGATGCATATTACGGTACATACTTTTCACAGTTTGGTTCGCTCTTTACTCACTTGACTACAACCAATAATTCGTTTAAACTAGACATATCCAAAATTATGTCTGCGAGACGACCATGAAAATTTAGTTCAAAATTTAATCAACTAGTATCTAGAGTTTGATTTATTTTGGATTTTAATTTGCTTGCAAATCACTCTTTTGTTTATGTGCATTTGTAGTATTTAATAAAATGAACCTGACAAAGACATTATAATTGTATATAGGAAAATCTGCTTCTTAAACTCTCGTCCCCGCCGACGTATGATACTTTTCGCTATGATTATGCAATTATAGCTTGATTACAACGGTTTCGTAACACGTTTTAGTACCCCCAATCAAAAACATGGCATGGGTTTGGCATATCAAAGAGGTTCCGCAATTACAGTTGACCACGTAAAAATTATTTCGCGATTACAGTTGACCACGGACCTCGTCAGCAGCAAGCAATATTAGTGAACCGACTCCGACTTGTACGTTTTGGATTCTCCCATCTTCGCAAAATCATTCACCATCAGATTTAAAACACCGTTCCGGACAAAGATTGGCTTCGGTATTGATAGTCCTGCTTTACTACGACACATTAGTATGAGTAATTCCAGTGTGGCTTGAGAATGCTAGAAAGCTCAAACCATCGGTAAAGTCGGATTAGATGGTAATTTGCTGTATTCTTTCGTGTGGTTGAAGTTGTAGATGATATTTCAAGAGAACATTTTTTTGTTTTTTTTTCCACACCAATCATCTCTTATGATCACCTAGAATCATTATTTCCCTCTTGAGCCATTTTCGCGTTCAGTTAGAAAGAGTTAGAAAAGCTAGTTGGCATGTAGCTCGATGAATGTTGCACAGAAAATGTTACTATAGTCGTTCACTAGACGTCATACGAACGCGATCACTGTTTGCTGACGTGCGGGCAGGCGTTTACTTCCACTCATATAGCAGTCTCATTATTATAAAAAAATATTTCAGTTGGCACGATGTAATTAAACACATCACTACAATATGCACGACAAGTGGTCAACGAAAAATTTGCTCGCTCCTCAGTTTCCTCAATTCTCATCTAGATCGAACTGAAACCAATGCATTCGCGAATCCTAAAGCGTTTCCCGAGCTAGATACACGGAAATCACGCAGCGCTCGAAAATTTCTAAGGCAATGTATGCACACTGGAAACTTTGGAAGAGTACCATTTACTTACTGCGTGCTGTTGTCCATGTTATCTACTAATTAGAAGTTCGACCATCCAATATGCACCAATTGCCGTTTAACGTGTGGTTGAAGTGGGACGCGTCCACTCCGAATCGTGTCACCAGATGCAAGCACAATCACCAGTCCGATTCGCCGCCGCCGCTCTCGATGATGACCAAACCGTAATGTAAATTTCCATATGACCAAACTTTTCTATGGCAGGCCGATTATCCCAAGCAATCGTTCTTATTACAGCGCCGAACGTAGATAAAAAGACCATTTATCTAAGGTGCAGGTATGTGTTTACATTGCTACATCGACCAACAAGTCCTGGTGACCAGAACATCCCGACTATATATCACTGACCACGAATGAAATAGCACTCATGTTGATGCACGTTATGTTAATGCATGAATGCTTGTATACAGCGATGTGCCGCCAACTCGGCTACTGTCTCCGACCACCACTTTGAATCAACTGCCACGAATTCAGCCTGCCAGTTCGCAATGCGCGTTCGAGCCGCAAAACAAGATCCCGTTAGAACTTGTTGCTACTCGAATTCAATAACAAGGTCGCCGGGGACGTACGGGACTTATTATTGACTCAAATTGAAATATGTTCAATTTGAAAAGAAAATATGTAGCCATTTCGAGCACATACAGTGTGCGGCGAAATTTCGTGTCCAGTAATTTCGTACAAAAATTACTGGATGCTACAACACAGATCTTTCCACAAGGGCAAGTGCGTGGAAAGAGCTGAAGGATGGATGTAATGTGTGAAAGACAATGACGTGAACAGGTGATCAAGTCTTTTACTATCCAATCTTTTTAGATTTATTGCGTGAACTAGTGAGCAATTAAAAGGGTAAATATAATTGTAGGAAATTTCGTGAACACGTATGCTAGGTTAATGACGAAAGTATCTTTGATAGAGGAAATGGTGAACCAGGTGAACATCTCTAGATACTTTCTGATTGGGGCAGGAGTGACACCTGAAATAGGCGCAAATGGACGATCTCCAAATAAAATTTGGCAACAGGTCGTGAACTGGTGAACTCAGTGGGTCTATCACTTAGTGATGTCTTTCGCGTGAAAGACGCCCACTGATCGTCCATTTTGATCGGCCAGCTGGTGGTAAGCACCGCCGATCTTCTTAATTACCTTACTAGGTAAGAACTTCCGGTCCAGCTTTGCATTGTAGTGCGCGGCTGCGTCTTTTTGCCGGAAGTTGCGCCTGTAGACCACTTCGCCAGGCTGGTATGTAACCAACCTGGAACGAAGGTTATAGGCCTTGGCATTGCGAGACTGGGCTTTGGTGGTGAGGTCGCGGATGGTCTGGCGTAGAAGAGCCAGGTGGTCAGGAGGTGGCAGAGCGGTCTCAGGGTCATCCATCAGGTGAAGTTGCCGCAGCAGGTGGTAGGTGCGGCCATGGGTGACCATTGGTTGGCCGAAGACTGCCTGATAGGGCGAAGTCCCTATCGTCGCGTGAGGTGCTGAGCGTAGCGCGCAGGTTATCTCTGGGATTTTGGCGTCCCATTCCTTTTGAGCAGGATCAATATAGGAACGTATTGCTGCCAGTATGGAGCGGTTAAGACGTTCCGAGGCGTTAGATTGAGGGGAATATACGGCGGTAAAGGTGTGTCCGACACCGAATTCCTGTAGGAAGGTTTGAAAAATAGACGACCGAAATTGTACACCATTATCTGTTACAACACTCTCCGGGACTCCAACAAGGTGAAATACCCTTTTCCTCAGGATGTCAATAACTGCTTTCGCAGTGAATTTACGAAGCGGCTCAACGAAGGGGAATCTGGAAAGATGGTCGAGGACGATGAGAGCTCCAATGTTGCCAGAATTGGACCTAGGGTAGGGGCCGATAATGTCAATGTACAAGCGCTGGAATATGCGCTCGGGAACGGACTGCAGCGTCATTGGTGGACGAAGGGTGTGTGAAGGGGCTTTGGTGGTTTTACATGTAAGGCATGATCCCACATATTCACGCACTTGAGCGGCCATTCGTGGCCAATAAAACCATTGACGTAATCGCCCGAGGGTTTTGGCCACGCCACCATGCGCACTCAAGGGTGGGTCATGAGCTCCCTTCACTAATTCTGCCGTCATATCTGACGGCACCCACAGCTTCCAGGCCAACTGGTCTTGAAGTCCGTTTCCGGTCGCATACTCGGTCCGCTTGTACACGAACCCGTCTACAACTTTTAGGTCCGGCAGTTGGTCTTGTTCTGCCTGGACTTTAGCCGCCAGCTCCGTATAGGAGGCACTTTTGAAGTGGGGCGACTCTAAGTCTAGCTCCATTGGAGTCTCCTCGCCTTCTGCCGGCGTCAACGCCTCGGCAGAGAACATGCGCGACAAGGAGTCCGGCACTACGTTTTGGCTTCCCTTTCGGTGGACAATCTTGAAGTTGAAACCTTGAAGTTTCAAGGCCCACCGGGCTAATCGTCCATTAAGGTCTGGTTGGTTCATTAGCCATTTTAGGGAAGCATGGTCGGTCACGATTTCAAATTCGTGACCTTCCACGTAGGCACGGAACTTCTTGATTGCCAACACCGCTGCCAGACATTCTTGCTCAGTGACGGTGTAGTTTCGCTGAGCGGGATTCAGTTTGTGGGACATATAGGCGATGGGGGCTTCAGCTCCGTCTTCTGTGCGCTGCACCAGCACGGCACCGACTCCATGTTGACTTGCGTCACATTGGATGGAGAAGGGCTTGTTGAAATCTGGGCTGTGCAGCACTGGGGCTGAAGCAAGGCTGTGTTTCAATTGCTTGAAAGCATTTAGCCTCTCATCGGTCCACACAAACTGACTCCGCTTAGAAAGCATGTCTGTCAGTGGTGTTGACAATGACGCATATTCCCTGACGAAGCGCCGATACCAACCGCAGATTCCTAGAAATCTTCGGAGTTGCTTCGTGGTAGAGGGAAGGGGGAAATCCATGATAGATTTCACCTTGTCAGGATCGGTCTGGATAGTGCCCCCACCAACAATGTGGCCAAGGTACTTGACGTCTCGCAAGAGGAACTTACTCTTTTCCACATTGATGGTGAGGCCAGCTTGTCTCAAATGGAAGGCGACCTGATGAAGCACCTGAAGGTGCGCGTCGAACTCGTCTGTTATCACCAACAGGTCGTCGAGGTACACGAATACCTGGTGCTTGAGTTGGGGCGGAATAACCTTATCCATCAGCCGCGACATCGTTTGGGGTGCATTACACAACCCAAACGACATCACGACAAAATGGTAAAGGGGTCGACCGGGCACAGTGAAGGCTATCTTCTCTTTCGACTTCTCCTCTAAAGGTATTTGCCAGAAGGCATCCTTTAAATCAAGGCTAGAGATGAAATTTGCCTTAGGGAGTCTGCTGAGAATTCTATCAATCAGCGGCAAAGGGTAGGCATCCTTCACTGTGACCGAATTGACCTTCCGGGCATCCAGGCATAAGCGTACTTTCGAGGGCTTTACCACCAACGTTACCGGCGAAGACCATGCACTCTTCGACTCTTCGATTACGCCCAACGCTAACATCCGGTCAATTTCCTGATATAGGAGCTTTTCGACAGCTGGTGACACAGAGAAATGTCTCTGTTTTATGGGTTTCTGGTCACCAGTGTCGATTTCATGACGGATGAGCGTAGTCTTTCCCAAGCCCTCAACAGCAAACGAAGGAAAGCAAGCAATCGCAGACCGAAGTCTGCGATGCTGCTCCTGTGTGAGAGGGTGGGCGCAATCGTCGAGTGCGTCGAGGCTGTTGGTGGTGTCGACCTGTGGTGGTGGCGCAAACAGGTCTGTGGCCAGGGCGAAAAGACGGACGAAGTCCACTCCCAGATAGAGATTCTGACTGAGAGTGGGTATTATCCACAGCGTCAACGTCTTGGTGAGCCCCCGGAACGTGATGTCGGCTGATACTCGGCCTACGGCTTGGTGTTGTGTGCCGTCAGCTGTTTTCAACCCGAGAGAAGCTCTTTTCCAGGGAAAAGCGTTCCTCTCAAGGAATGAGCGGGCTAGATCAGCCGCCATCACGCTCACGTTGGCTCCCGTGTCGATCAAACCCGATGTTAGTTGGCCGAACAACAGAACCTGAGCGTACGGTCGAACGTCACCTGGAGGCACGTTCAACAGAGTCGCACAATCCAATTGATAACGCCAACGACGGAACTGAGCGTAAAAACGCCTCATTCTCAACGTTGAAGGTTTAGGTGTACTAGAAGGTTGTCTAATGGTGTCAATTTCAGAGTTAAAAATTCGGTTTCGGACCGCCGTATATTTCCGCCATCTTAAGTGATATGGCAGAAAAGCCAAAGGTGTAGGAGGCTCTGCCTGTAAGTGTGGGATCGATAAGGTAGTGGAGTCCCCACTCGGCTATATACTTTCATCATTGGTGGTTGGGCCCAGGGAATATGGAGACAGATCATCAGTCCTGTCTACCTGCTGGAACGGGGTGGAGCTTGTTTGCCCTGCGGGAGGCGTGAGATCTTGTTCCGCGCTCCCTGCGGTCCACTTTTTGCTTGGCAGTTTACACAATTCGGCTTATATGTGTCTGCCTTTCCGCAGCCATAACAGAATATTGTTCTGGGCTCCAAACAATCGTCGAAACGGTGTCCCACTTGCTTGCAGTTCCAGCAAGTAGGCAGGACCGTGACTGCTTCCACTCCATGTTCTTCAGGGGAATCCTCATATTGGTCCAGCGGGTATTCTTCACGAAGTTCTTCTGTGGCGTTCCTCCAGTGTGAGGATCGGCGTCGACCTCCAAGCTCCATTTCAAAGTTCTCTGCACGGATGACGGCCTGACGGAGCAGACGAACAGAGGGAAGGTGTATCTGTAGCAGACCACGACGGATTTCTGGCAATAAATTGCGTCTAAGAATGTCAGCTAAGTCCGCGTCGGCAATAGGGCGCTGTAGCCAGTCGACAATCTTGTAGACGTCCGCACTGTAATCGTCGAATGTTTCTTGAGGTCGCTGTTTCCTTCCTCGTATCTGCTCCATCAGGTCGGCATCCGTGAAGCGATCAGCGAAATGATCGCTCAGGGCCGACTCCAAATCTCTCCAACTGAAGTCACGTCTTGAATTATAGAACCTCCAATACCAATCCGCGGCAGGTCCAATCAAAAGTAGGTGCATATGCTGTCATAGAACATTAAAATTTCCGCCCAAGGTATTTCTAGTGAGAGCCGCTACCCTGTTAATAAAAACTTCCACGGGCATAGAGGATTCGCGACCCGAGAATTTTAGGCCCCACCCACCAATGATGCTAGCCACCTTATCGTGGTGGAACTGCACATTGTTACCACGAGGGGTGCGAGGTGAGTAGGATCGCGGCACTGGTACAAATGATTGTGCGCGAGGGTTCAGTCTTGGCGACTCTACATTCCCAGTCCGGGACGGAAGGTTTAATTGGGCCATGCGCTCCAGCATCACACGCATGCCGTTCTGCAATTCATTAATCTGTTGTTGAAATCTTGGGGCACTATAGAGCGCGCTCCTGCGGCTTCTGACGTCACATCTGATATTGGGGACGCTTTCGATGACGGGCCAGGTGGCTGAACTAAACCTTCCGCCCCCGACTCGGCCTGTAAATCGAAGTCCCTGATTTCCAAATCATCATTTCTCATGCCTCGGGTTCTTACTCCCGGCCGTTGTGTTTTGGGGCGAGCCCCTCGTGGCATAGATGCTGCAGCAGTGGAGGCCTGCCTGGCTCCTAAGGGGAGACTCAGTGGTCCACGGCACAGCGGGCAATCAGTACGGTTTCTGAGCCATTGCTCCAGGCACGATTCATGAAAAGTGTGTCCACACTTTGTGGTATACGTGTCCTGGGCAGCAGCGAATGGCTGCTGGCATATGGAGCACTGAGCCTCCACTGTGGTGCCAGACAGGTCCTCACTACTGTGATGCAATGGCATTGTTCAGTCTGTGAAAAAGATTTCTAAGGGTTGAAAATTCAAATTAGATTTTGCACGTTAACGTGACTAACGAGTTAATACGCTTAATCTAAGTGGGTTTGCTGCAAATTCAAATAGCAAACCAGTGCACAACAAGTGTGACTAACTCTTCCAAAGAGATAAATCTTAACAGCTAATAGGGCAAAAATGCCAAAAATTAAAAAATATATATAAAATATATATATAAGTGGGTGCACACCAGTGGTGTGACTAACTCTCAATTGTATAAAGATCTTAAAGCCAAATGGCTAGAATTAGAATGGAAAAAATGTAAATTCCAAAAAAAAAACCAATTATCAAAAAAAAAATTTTAAGTTTCCCAAGTCAGGATCTAATGTTAATTTTATCAAAATTTTAATTTTCAAGAGATGGCCTTCTTACTAGACGGAACCCGATCCGTTCCTCTCCAATTCAGGTCCGCTGGCTGGCTGGCTTTTGTTTTCAAAAATCGCAGGAAATTGAAATTTTAATTACGAAATGTTAGAACTGGAACAATGTGAGAAATATTAAAAATTGTCAAAGTGAAGTGAATGTTTGATGGTGAAATTATTTACGATTGAATTTTGTAAGTAAAAAATTAACTTGGGTCGGTTCCTGAAGGGTACCGCCCAGTATGGGGGACTGTTTACCCACCCGAAATTCCTCGAAAAGAGAGGAGCAAGGGACCAAAAACAACTATGTTGCTGCTTGACTCAACTTCAGCAAATGGTTCAAGTTTGGCCAAGCTGCAGGGACGTGTAGGCGGCACCACGCCAACCCCACGTAATCCACCACAGCTTGAACCAAACCCAAGCCAAGAGCCGAAGCTGGATCAAGACAGCAAGGATATAAAAATTTGGGACAGCTTCCCAACATAAAGTGGGGCAGGGGCCCTTCGGTTGACCGGGACAGGAGTGGCGGTAAACCACCACAACCTGTTATCCGCGGCCAACCTCCAGGTTGCACCCAGAGTCAAAAAACTCAAAAAGACAACACAACAGGAAGCTGCCCAAGAGGTAAGCTAACTAGGAATTGAATTTAACCGGATAGGACTGGGAAGGATGTTTGCGGCTAGTAAGGAAAGAGCGAGCGATGCAGGTCTTAATTCAAGGGGTTTGTTCTCTCGAACGAAGTATATCGAATCGCAAAGGAGGCAATTCTTAGACCTGCTAGTGAGAATGGAATTATTAGGATTTAAAGACGTGAAGTCTTAAAGGGAGTACGAGTCGAAACTCATAAGTATTTTCTCACTTTGGTGTGGGTTGCCCAAAAACAAGTTTCGGGCCCCACGTTGGGCGCCATTTGTAGCGTAAATTATGATGGGAGTGGCCTTAGCACAACCTAGAACCAGACCGAAGTCCAGAACCAAGAGTGCTAGGGTCAAACAGTGGAATGGCTACTGCCATTCAAGAGGCAAAACAAAAAAAAAGAATTGCCCCGAGAGCAGGGTGCCCTAGAAATGGCCGTAAAGGCCCCTTGTCCGCCTTAGCGGAGCACCCTTTAACCAACCCCGACGGATGCTGGGGTGCCGCTTTGCTAGCTCGCTGCGGCTGGGGTGAGTTCTTTAAACAAATGGGGATGGTTGGCTCTCAAGAAACGGGATGCTACGTAGTATTCATCCGTCATGAATTTCGTAGCCGCAAACTGATATGAAACATATCCAGGGACCAAAAGGGGGCATAGCTCCGTAAAGGAAACCACCCAGGCTCTGCAACATGGGCTGACTAAGCAGACCCAGTGCTCGTGACAACGCACGGAGCCAAAAATTGAAAAATCTAAAAACGGGAAAAGGAAAACGCGCTACCTCTCTTTTCTAAGGAACCCGGGTGAGGCAGACAGCCCCGGGCCCCCGATGTTAGTGGAGCCCTGACCCCGATGGTCTGGGGTCCTCCACCCTCTGATACTGGCCCCATATCAAAATTCAAAATCTAACAAAAACACTGAAACTAACTATGTTTGGGCCAGTATCCCTCCCTTTAAGAAAATGCTGAAAAATGCTGATAATCACGAACAAACTACATTATTATTTGTAGGCCAGCCAGGCCATGCGCGGACTCTGAAAAGAAGAAGAACTTCTCGGGCTTCCGCCCAATAAGAAGGCCAGGGTTATCGTTTAACAATTCATTATTATTGATTCGCTTTCGATGTAAATAATAATAACATACAAAAAAATTTATCCGAAAATCTCATTTCGTCATTTTTAAGTTATATTAAACTCACAAGAGGAATTGCTCAAGTGGCAAATAGTATTGACTATTATGGATATGTGAGACCAACTTAATTCGCTTAATGGCAATTGAGAAGAGTTTGGACATTTACATAAATTTCTTTTCAATTAATTAGGTTGTTGCTCATTTTCAATTGAATTCATCAATTCTAGAGTCTTTGCATCGCTCTCTAGTATATAAAAGCAGACTATTCTTCAAAGTTTTCACAAGACCAAAAACAAAAAAAATCAGAAGTTTCTTTAATATTCAATAATACTATTAATATGGCGAAAATCAACGCAAATCTAATGTACCCGAAATGTAAAGCCAATTTGGTTGCGAGATAGCTGGTACCCAGTACATGCAAAAAACAACTTAAATTAGTAACACCTTACAAATTATCAGAAATTGTAAGGAAAAATCCTAACTTTATCCTTAGACTAAAATTTTAATTGAATATATAATTTTGTTATCGCATTATCAACTATCACTAATTGAGTTTTACATTCCAAGAGTAAATCAAATCTTTCCGTAAGAGTTTCCCAAGAAGAGTACAAATTATCGCAATTCCGATACGACTGTCATACCTAAATTGACTTATAAGTATTACAACTAGGTTTTATTACTATTTTTACGATAGACTTAACGCAAAGATGAGCTCAGATGAACAACCCGCAATACTAGCTGTATTAGGAAAAACTGGGAAAGGTTCGAAGCGGTTAGAATATACCAACACGGTCCCCAAGCTTGCTCATAGCATATCCCGATTTACGAGCCTAGAAATTGGAATTTCTCACAAAATTCGCCCTATCATACGCAACGTGAACATCTCACAACAACCGCTCCATATTCAAGAATAGGCAAGTCAGTTTAAAGTCTTTCACAAGCTTGAACACCATATTTTGTACCTCATAAGTCTATTTCATCGGCACAAAAGAAATCTATCAAACATCAAGTGCCCTCCAAAAATCTCTTGACAAAAAAAAAAATTTCCAGAATACCGAGATGCCTGCTTTAAGAACCACTCAACTGGGCTTCGTCCTGTCAATCAACCGACTACGACACTACTAACAACAATGTGTACAAGGCACTAGGCAAGTCAACGCAACTCTTGGCAACGCAACTAACCTTTTCAATCTAGCCAACGCCCTATTCTCAAATCAAACGAAACTAGCAACGTGGACAAAGTCATAGTCTGAATTGCACCGCTGTAACCGTCAAAGGTATTGTATAAATCCAATGGAATATATATGCAATGTATCTAATGGGATAGGTGCCGGCTAACGTCAAATCAGGAAATTATCACCTAATCGGAAAAGGAATGGAGAGAGAAAGACTACGACGAACATTCCGATACTTCATCGATGAGTAAAGTTCCCAATTTTTCTTGTTTCTTTTCAATAAACGTATTAGTTACCTTGACTGTTAATATTCTCGACAGTCCCATGCTAAATTCTGAAACATAAATTTAACTTTGAGCTCATCATTCTATTAAGTGAGTTTCTTTACTCTTACACAACTATGTCATCTAACTGTTAGGAAAAGTTGCAAACAAAATGAATGAACTTAATTTCTTATAAGAAGAGTTGTCACGAATAATTGATGCATATTACGGTACATACTTTTCACAGTTTGGTTCGCTCTTTACTCACTTGACTACAACCAATAATTCGTTTAAACTAGACATATCCAAAATTATGTCTGCGAGACGACCATGAAAATTTAGTTCAAAATTTAATCAACTAGTATCTAGAGTTTGATTTATTTTGGATTTTAATTTGCTTGCAAATCACTCTTTTGTTTATGTGCATTTGTAGTATTTAATAAAATGAACCTGACAAAGACATTATAATTGTATATAGGAAAATCTGCTTCTTAAACTCTCGTCCCCGCCGACGTATGATACTTTTCGCTATGATTATGCAATTATAGCTTGATTACAACGGTTTCGTGACACGTTTTAGTACCCCCAATCAAAAACATGGCATGGGTTTGGCATATCAAAGAGGTTCCGCAATTACAGTTGACCACGTAAAAATTATTTCGCGATTACAGTTGACCACGGACCTCGTCAGCAGCAAGCAATATTAGTGAACCGACTCCGACTTGTACGTTTTGGATTCTCCCATCTTCGCAAAATCATTCACCATCAGATTTAAAACACCGTTCCGGACAAAGATTGGCTTCGGTATTGATAGTCCTGCTTTACTACGACACATTAGTATGAGTAATTCCAGTGTGGCTTGAGAATGCTAGAAAGCTCAAACCATCGGTAAAGTCGGATTAGATGGTAATATGCTGTATTCTTTCGTGTGGTTGAAGTTGTAGATGATATTTCAAGAGAACATTTTTTTTTTTTTTTTTTCCACACCAATCATCTCTTATGATCACCTAGAATCATTTTTACTAATGTTCGAAGAACATTAGTATTAAAATCGATTCGGCCAAAAATTCATATTTCTTTATATATATATATATATATGTACAAAAAATTTCAGTGAGATAATCTCGGGAACGCGCCATTCGATTGAGCTGAAACTTTCAGGATACATTGGTGTATATGCAGAATAGGTCCAGGTCTCTTTAAATGTCAGTTATTGTAAACCTTTTCGCGCCGGCGGGCATTTAAGTGATATTTTTAATATACCTATTATTTCGTGCACAAATGATTTTCGCAAAAATAAAGTTAATAAAATAAATTTCTAACGTGTTTTACATATGAATCGGATAATGCTTTGGAATATTTTAACCCTATGTGTGCGCTGGGTGCCTAAAAAGAGGACGGGAAAATTTGAAAATTTTTAAATTTCGATAACTTTTGACAGAGCTATTCAATCATTACCAAATTTTCAGGACATATTGATATTATTTAGTTGTAGATTTATGTGGCTTTTAATGAGCGTGCTGGCAACCCTGTAGCTAGGGCAGGCACTGAAAGTGAAAACCTCCAAATCATCGTCTCTCTTGAAAAAATGCAGTTTCTTCAAAAATAAGCCTTTCATATGTAAATCTTGTGCTTTGTTTACATAACCAAAAAAAAAAAAAAGATATGGTATAACGGGCACGCCTGGCAACCCTTGCCCAATTTACCTATATTTTTAGCATCAAAAACTTCTGTTCACGGAAACTCACGATCCGATGGGCAGAATTATTTGAAATTCACAGCATGTATTGACCTTAAATAGGACCAGGTCTGATAGAAGTGATTTTGAAATGCGGGCAATTCTGTGCCAGTGGTGCCATCTTGAAAAACCACTAAAAAAGATAACTGTTTTTAGCCCTATAAATTCTGATTGAATCGTTCGATTTTGACGAAACTTACACAATTGCTGGACCTTACTTTAAGCCACGTTTGGTAGAAATTTGGTCGAAAAATTCGATTGGAGCTGCCAGCTATGATAATTTTGGTGTCTTCATTTTGAAAAAAAAAATTTGGAAGTAAAAACATTCAAACCATCGAATATTCAAAAAAATGTCCGTTTCTTACAATAAAACCAATCTGTATATAAATCTTATGTTTTATCTACACGTTCAAAATAAAACTTTGGAAATTTCATGTCGGACAAGAACGGTAACCCTCTCCCAGTTAACCTATATTTTTAGCATCAAAAACTTCTGTTCACGGAAACTCACGAACCAATAATCAGATACAGCTAAAATTTACAGAATGCATTGGACTTAAGTAAGACCAGATTTGATAGAAGCGATTTTGAATTGTGGGCAACTCTGTGCCAGTGGTGCCATCTTGAAAAATTACAAAGAAAAAAAACTGCTTTTTGCCCTATGAAATGTGAATAAGTTACCAGATTTTCATGAAATTGACACAGAAGCTAAACCTAACTCTAATCTCTGTTTGGTGGAAATTTGGTTGAAAAATTTGATTGGTGCTACCTGCTATGGTAATTTTTGTGTCTTTGGTTTTGAAAATTCGCTCAGGAAAATAAAACTTTTTGTACTATAACTTCCAGTGCAGTCATGAAATCAATACGAATTTCATACAATTAATGAAACCTGTCATAAACATTATTCAGGCCAAATTTGGTTGAAAAGACACGATAGGGTTGCCAGCTATTGTTGGTTTTGTGTTTAATTGCAATATCTTTATTAAGCGGTTTTATCGTAGAATTTTCAAATGGTAATGATATTGTAGTGACAATAAACAGCAAATATTAAGCTTTCGATCATTTGAAAAAACTCGCTGCAGGTAACCCTAAATTTCTTTATACTCCTATAACTTCGAATGTAATTAAACAACGTGAAGCAGATTTGATATATTCTTGGATTTGATACTGGCGAAAGGTTGCCAGCACGAGTCGGTTGTGCTACTTTTGTATCAATAAATGCTTACAGTTAGTATACATACCGGAAACATTTACAATGAAAATAAATAACCGATGTTACAATTCGCAAAGTTCTGCAAATTTTTCGGATCGCAGCCCCAAACACCAACTTCAGTTACAGTGCTGCAGGCACTGAGCATTTTCTTCATTGATGTTATATGAGATGCTGCTTTCAAAATTATGTGAAATAAGCAACTGATAACGAATATAATTAACCCGTGTTTTGCTCTCATAAACGTTGAAATTCATGCCAGTGGTAATATCTGAAACCTTGCACCATATGAGTTATAATGCATTCTTAAGACGAAAGTAAAACGTGGCATTTGAAACAGTTTGGCCGTAATAAGCAGCACATGTGGTGGAATATGCACTCAAAACCTGCACGATTCTTCTACTGTTCTTCGAACATTAGTGTTTCTAGCGGTTCAGGTGCGCTAGAGTTTTTCCCTCTTGAGCCATTTTCGCGTTCAGTTAGAAAGAGTTAGAAAAGCTAGTTGGCATGTAGCTCGATGAATGTTGCACAGAAAATGTTACTATAGTCGTTCACTAGACGTCATACGAACGCGATCACTGTTTGCTGACGTGCGGGCAGGCGTTTACTTCCACTCATATAGCAGTCTCATTATTATAAAAAAATATTTCAGTTGGCACGATGTAATTAAACTCATCACTACAATATGCACGACAAGTGGTCAACGAAAAATTTGCTCGCTCCTCAGTTTCCTCAATTCTCATCTAGATCGAACTGAAACCAATGCATTCGCGAATCCTAAAGCGTTTCCCGAGCTAGATACACGGAAATCACGCAGCGCTCGAAAATTTCTAAGGTAATGTATGCACACTGGAAACTTTGGAAGAGTACCATTTACTTACTGCGTGCTGTTGTCCATGTTATCTACTAATTAGAAGTTCGACCATCCAATATGCACCAATTGCCGTTTAACGTGTGGTTGAAGTGGGACGCGTCCACTCCGAATCGTGTCACCAGATGCAAGCACAATCACCAGTCCGATTCGCCGCCGCCGCTCTCGATGATGACCAAACCGTAATGTAAATTTCCATATGACCAAACTTTTCTATGGCAGGCTGATTATCCCAAGCAATCGTTCTTATTACAGCGCCGAACGTAGATGAAAAGACCATTTATCTAAGGTGCAGGTATGTGTTTACATTGCTACATCGACCAACAAGTCCTGGTGACCAGAACATCCCGACTATATATCACTGACCACGAATGAAATAGCACTCATGTTGATGCACGTTATGTTAATGCATGAATGCTTGTATACAGCGATGTGCCGCCAACTCGGCTACTGTCTCCGACCACCACTTTGAATCAACTGCCACGAATTCAGCCTGCCAGTTCGCAATGCGCGTTCGAGCCGCAAAACAAGATCCCGTTAGAACTTGTTGCTACTCGAATTCAATAACAAGGTCGCCGGGGACGTACGGGACTTATTATTGACTCAAATTGAAATATGTTCAATTTGAAAAGAAAATATGTAGCCATTTCGAGCACATACAGTGTGCGGCGAAATTTCGTGTCCAGTAATTTCGTACAAAAATTACTGGATGCTACAAGCATTACTGCCAATGACTGTGCTACTGCTTTACTAAGCACCTGGATTGCTAGATTTGGAGTTCCCCAATACATTGTCACCGACCAGGGCAGACAATTCGAGTCAGCGCTCCATGCTGAGCTTGGTCGACTCTTGGGCTTCGAACGCAATCGTACCACAGCGTACCACCCTCAGGCCAACGGTTTCTAAGAAAGATGGCATCGTACTCTTAAATCGGCTATCATGGCTCACAACGATGTTTCTTGGACTAGAACACTTCCCCTAATTCTTCTTGGATTACGATCTCTAATCCGAGAAGAATTCACAGCATCACCGGCACAACTCCTGTACGGAGAAAACCTGCGTCTTCCTAGTGATTTTCTTCAAGAAAATCCTAGGAAGATTAGCCAAACAGAATTTGCCTCCGAACTAACGGCTACAATGGCAAAACTTCGACCGGTTGATGCTCAACACCACACAACACCGAAGATATTCATCTTCAAGCAACTCGACTCTTGCTCACACGTCTTCGTCAGAGTCGATTCTGTTCGTCCACCACTCATTCCACCGTACGACGGTCCTTTCAAAGTCCTAGCCAGACATACAAATTATTACACTCTGCAAATCAGAAACAAATCCGTCAACGTTTCCATTAACAGGCTCAAGCCTTGTTACACGTCATCCTCAACGGAACCTATCGACAATTCTTCCGAAAACCAACAAGCATCGGCAACCTCGACTGCACCATTAATGCCTTCAGCTCCCGAAAAGAGACCAGTGAGGAAAGTTACATTCGCTCCGTACGTCTCTCTAGCTGGGCGAACCACAAAGGTGCCACTCTCCTACGCCTCGCGATAACGCGTAAAACGCTGGCAGGGGAGTATTGTGGATACACAAACACCTACACGTATCTCACTTACATTCCACAACTCACCACACTACTTGACATGAAACACAACACATTTTAATTTAAAAAACTCTAGCGCACCTGAACCGCTAGAAACACTAATGTTCGAAGAACAGTAGAAGAATCGTGCAGGTTTTGAGTGCATATTCCACCACATGTGCTGCTTATTACGGCCAAACTGTTTCAAATGCCACGTTTTACTTTCGTCTTAAGAATGCATTATAACTCATATGGTGCAAGGTTTCAGATATTACCACTGGCATGAATTTCAACGTTTATGAGAGCAAAACACGGGTTAATTATATTCGTTATCAGTTGCTTATTTCACATAATTTTGAAAGCAGCATCTCATATAACATCAATGAAGAAAATGCTCAGTGCCTGCAGCACTGTAACTGAAGTTGGTGTTTGGGGCTGCGATCCGAAAAATTTGCAGAACTTTGCGAATTGTAACATCGGTTATTTATTTTCATTGTAAATGTTTCCGGTATGTATACTAACTGTAAGCATTTATTGATACAAAAGTAGCACAACCGACTCGTGCTGGCAACCTTTCGCCAGTATCAAATCCAAGAATATATCAAATCTGCTTCACGTTGTTTAATTACATTCGAAGTTATAGGAGTATAAAGAAATTTAGGGTTACCTGCAGCGAGTTTTTTCAAATGATCGAAAGCTTAATATTTGCTGTTTATTGTCACTACAATATCATTACCATTTGAAAATTCTACGATAAAACCGCTTAATAAAGATATTGCAATTAAACACAAAACCAACAATAGCTGGCAACCCTATCGTGTCTTTTCAACCAAATTTGGCCTGAATAATGTTTATGACAGGTTTCATTAATTGTATGAAATTCGTATTGATTTCATGACTGCACTGGAAGTTATAGTACAAAAAGTTTTATTTTCCTGAGCGAATTTTCAAAACCAAAGACACAAAAATTACCATAGCAGGTAGCACCAATCAAATTTTTCAACCAAATTTCCACCAAACAGAGATTAGAGTTAGGTTTAGCTTCTGTGTCAATTTCATGAAAATCTGGTAACTTATTCACATTTCATAGGGCAAAAAGCAGTTTTTTTTCTTTGTAATTTTTCAAGATGGCACCACTGGCACAGAGTTGCCCACAATTCAAAATCGCTTCTATCAAATCTGGTCTTACTTAAGTCCAATGCATTCTGTAAATTTTAGCTGTATCTGATTATTGGTTCGTGAGTTTCCGTGAACAGAAGTTTTTGATGCTAAAAATATAGGTTAACTGGGAGAGGGTTACCGTTCTTGTCCGACATGAAATTTCCAAAGTTTTATTTTGAACGTGTAGATAAAACATAAGATTTATATACAGATTGGTTTTATTGTAAGAAACGGACATTTTTTTGAATATTCGATGGTTTGAATGTTTTTACTTCCAAATTTTTTTTTTCAAAATGAAGACACCAAAATTATCATAGCTGGCAGCTCCAATCGAATTTTTCGACCAAATTTCTACCAAACGTGGCTTAAAGTAAGGTCCAGCAATTGTGTAAGTTTCGTCAAAATCGAACGATTCAATCAGAATTTATAGGGCTAAAAACAGTTATCTTTTTTAGTGGTTTTTCAAGATGGCACCACTGGCACAGAATTGCCCGCATTTCAAAATCACTTCTATCAGACTTGGTCCTATTTAAGGTCAATACATGCTGTGAATTTCAAATAATTCTGCCCATCGGATCGTGAGTTTCCGTGAACAGAAGTTTTTGATGCTAAAAATATAGGTAAATTGGGCAAGGGTTGCCAGGCGTGCCCGTTATACCATATCTTTTTTTTTTTTTTGGTTATGTAAACAAAGCACAAGATTTACATATGAAAGGCTTATTTTTGAAGAAACTGCATTTTTTCAAGAGAGACGATGATTTGGAGGTTTTCACTTTCAGTGCCTGCCCTAGCTACAGGGTTGCCAGCACGCTCATTAAAAGCCACATAAATCTACAACTAAATAATATCAATATGTCCTGAAAATTTGGTAATGATTGAATAGCTCTGTCAAAAGTTATCGAAATTTAAAAATTTTCAAATTTTCCCGTCCTCTTTTTAGGCACCCAGCGCACACATAGGGTTAAAATATTCCAAAGCATTATCCGATTCATATGTAAAACACGTTAGAAATTTATTTTATTAACTTTATTTTTGCGAAAATCATTTGTGCACGAAATAATAGGTATATTAAAAATATCACTTAAATGCCCGCCGGCGCGAAAAGGTTTACAATAACTGACATTTAAAGAGACCTGGACCTATTCTGCATATACACCAATGTATCCTGAAAGTTTCAGCTCAATCGAATGGCGCGTTCCCGAGATTATCTCACTGAAATTTTTTGTACATATATATATATATATATAAAGAAATATGAATTTTTGGCCGAATCGATTTTA
>CANBKX010000078.1:0-11875 GCA_947369275.1 Nemotelus nigrinus
CCCGTGAAGTGTCTGAAATGCGTTCCCGGCACACGAAAGGACCTAGCCGATCTCCGAGTCATAGTCGCCACCCAAGAAGTGCTCATACGCACTACGCCTCCAGAAATTATTTACTGATGCCAGACGATGAGAAGAAAGTATGCCATTACCATGAAAAGTTTGGAAAAGGCAAACGCAGGAACAAAAAGTATTACCCTAAATGTAAAATTTTCAAAGAATGGCAGTTCGCACATAAGCAGCTACAAAACCGCTTTTCAAAAAACTAATGCATGCTGATTCACATGCTGGTGCTCATATTTCTGTAAATCAGCTACAATTAAGGGAATCAATACTGCCAACGACGACACAATCTTTATCTACACTGGACAACGAAAAGGAAAAACCAACCAAGAGCGAAAGTGATTTGATCCTAGCGCAACGTTTCACACGCTTATCAATTTATGATTCAAAAACCCAAATCAATTTCATGATTGATACAGGCGTCGAAGTCAGCATTATTCCAAATCGAAAACGAGCCCATATCACACCGCGCAAATAGTACGCGGCCAATGGTGCACTGATTCAAACATTTGGAACGCAACGACTCGAAGTAAATCTTAACCTCCGCCTTGCATTCGACTGGACATTTGTCGTAGCCAACGTCACTGAGGCATTAATAAGAGCTGATTTTTAGCTCACCACAATCTAATAGTCGATATAAAAGGAAAACGAGTCACCGATAACGAAACGTAAATGACAGTTAAAACGAATTTCATCGCTCCGAGGTAGACACTATCACAGCACACCATATTAGTGAGCCGTATGCATCCACTATCAGAAAATACTCAGCAATAATTGGACTGGCCGCAAACAAACTCCTTCCGACAACCAGTGGTCTACATCATATAGTAACTGTAGGTCTACCAGTGTTCGCAAAAGCACGGCAGTTGTCACCCGAAAAATTGGAAGCAGCAAAATCCGAGTTCCAGTATTTGCTGCGAGCAGGCATCGTTCCTTCATCAACATCACCATAGGCATCACCATTGCATACGGTCCAAAAACCAAATGGATCTTGGCAACCATGCGAAGATTACCGATCACTCAGCGCCATAACTGTGAAAGATCGATATCCTCTGCCATTCATATCCAATATCGCTGGATTCCTAAATAGACGTAAGGTCTTTTAGCAAAATATATCTACAGCGAGCTTACAATCAAGTTCCTGTCAATCCACATAACATCCCAAAAACTGCCATCATCACACCATTAGGGTTGTTTGAATACCTTCGTATGCTTTCCGTGCTCTGCAACGCTGCCCCGATTATGCAAAGGTTAATAAACACGGTATTCATTGGAAAAGACTACGTTTTTCCATACGTTGATGACATCCTTATTGCGTCTGAAAACGAATGAATGCACGAACAGCACGTCCAGGCCGTATTCAAATTACTTGCTGATAATAACCTTACCATAAACATCGACAAATGTGAGTTTAATAAAGCTGAGCTGAAATTTTTGGGACATCGAATAACCCCATGAGGTTACCAACCACTTCCCATCAAGACGGATGCTGTACTAGAGATTTCTCGACCGAAAATAGCCAAAGAACTTAAAATTTTTTACCGTCTATAAATTTTTATCGTCGTTTTCTGCCACACGCCGCACACCTGCAAAGAAAACTAATAGCTTTGATTCCTGGCAACAAAAAAAATGATAAAAATCCCATCGAGTGGAATGATGATGCAGTTTCTGCATTTAACGAATGTAAAAAGCAGTTAAATGACGCCACTATGGTATTTTATCCGCAAAAAAACGCCAACTTAATCCTACATACAGACGCATCAGACTTTTGTGCCGGAGCCGTTCTACACCAAATAGTGCACAACGAGATTCAACCACTTGGATTTTACAGCAAGTCGTTCACGCCAACTCAATGCAAGTATAGCGCTTACGATCGCAAGCTCACGGCGATCTTTCAACCAATACAGCACTTTCGGCCGCTCCTCGAAGGAAGAATATTTACTATAGATACTGATCAAAAGCCTTTGACATAGGCATTTAAACCAAAGAAGACATAAGTTCCATACAGAAACGAAAATCCACGATGTATACGACAGTTCGATTTCATAAGTCAGTTCTCCACAGACAAACGTCACGTAACAGAGTCTGAAAACATTATTGCAGACATGTTATCGTGTATTGCATCAATCGGACACGAAACTGTAAATTTTCAAGAACTAGCCAACTTCCAAGCTACTGATACGGAATTACGTTCAATTCTGAAATCTCGGAACATTGCATTAAATCTTCAACAAGCTTTGTTACCAGACGCACCCATACAAACATGGGTAGACGTTGCGAAACACCAGACTAGACCTTTTGTTCCTCAAGCTCTTCGAAAGAAAGTCGCAATGCAGCTTCACAATCTGGCTCACACTGGAATCAGAGCTACAAACAAATTAGTTCGAAGTAGATTTGTTTGGTCGGCGAAGGGTATTGATATTAAACACATGATTAAAACCTGTGTACCTTGTCAAACTTCAAAAATTGAACGCCACACACGATCGCCGCTTGGAAATTATCCTATGCCCGATAAACGTTTTAAGCACCTGAATGTTGATCTAGTCAAATTGCCGAATTGCAATGGTTTTCAATACTGCCTGACGATCATTGACCGCTATAGTAGATGGGCTGAAGCCATTCCATTGACGGACCAGACTGCCAATACTGTAGCCTTAGCGATTCTTCAAAATTGGATAGCTCGCTTTGGTATACCGCTGCGGATTTCATCGGACCAAGGACGTCAATTTGATTCGGGACTTCTTCACCAACTTAATCAACTCTTAGGTATCGAACAATTTAGAACAACTGGATATCATCCACAATCCAATGGGATGGTGAAAAGATTTCATCGGCATTCAATCATCGTATCCACTATTATTCAATTCGAATCATCGTATCTTAGGAATATGACGCTAAAACCCTCACTTATGGCGCACAACTGCGAAAACTGGCTGACGAAACTTCCATTCGTACTTTTGGGTTTACAAATGGCCTTCAAACTAGACATAAAAACTTCTGCAGCGGAAATGACCTTTGGTTGCACATTGAGACTGCCTGGCAAATTTTTCCATGAGTCGAAATTCGCACCTCAAGAAGATTTTGTTCGGAAATTTCGTTCTACCGTGGAGACTCTTCGGCCCACACCACCATCCAAGCATTCAATTGAGGAACCGTTTATTCATCCAGAGCTTCCATAGGCCACGCACGTTTTCGTACGAGTTGACAAAGCAAGAACATCTTTGACAAAACCATATGAAAGCCCGTTCGAGGTTATTAACCATGGTCAGAAATATTTTAAACTTCGAATAAATAACAAATCTGTCAACGTGTCAATAGACAGACTTAAACCAGCCTACTTAGAATACAATGAATATTTGACTAATGCAGGAACCAGCAGCAAACATTCTCCACTACAAAGTGCCTCACATTATTCGCCATGCAGACGACCTGATACTTGGACGCTCCCATCCAGGCTGCCTGCGCATTTACAACAATCGACGGGTTGCACAAAAACCAAAGCAGGGCGCACGGTTAGATTTCCCAACAAGTACATACCTGTAACCTAAACCTTGCCCAAAAATCTCGGGGGGTTCTGTGGCAACCCTTCTGAGGAATATTACTTTGCATCAGAGAAAACGTAGCAGCCATGGGTTTTTGGAAAAACATTCGATTAGACTGTCAGTGGCTGCAGAGATAATAGTCATAGTTCCCCGGTAAACACGTTATATAATTAATATCATAGTTTTATGAAACCTTAAATGAAAATTGGAGTAATAGCAATTGTCGAGTTATTTAAACAATACAGCAACTCTTGCAGCTTTACCCATATATATATATACATATATATATATATATATATATATATATATATATATATATATATATATATATATATATATATATATATATATATATATATATATATATATATATATATATATCTATATCTATATATATATATATATATATATATATATATATATATATATATATATATGTATATATATATATATATATATATATATATATATATATATATATATATATATATATATATATAGTAATAATTTTCTTCGAACATTAGTAAAAATTTTATTACATATAATCTTAAATGTTAAACCGCGGTCAAATAATTTGAAGCGTCACAATGAGAGTGTACACGAAAGAAAAGAATCCATATGTAGTATGAGTAAAAATAGGTTTTACTAATTCATGGAATCTAAAAAGTATTTTTAGGAAGTGAGAAGTGTGGGAAAAATTCTGTTGTAATAGCGAAATGCTACTGTACTACAAAAATAAAAATATGTTGTTTTAATAAGAGCCGGAGTGTTTGGTTTTAATTTTCGTATTATTCATTTATTTATTTATTAATTTAATGTCTTTGACAACAGATCAAGTCCAATTACACAATAGACAATGATAAATAGAAATAAAAATATATATAAAACGAACAAGAGTATCATAATTCAATAGAAAATAAGAATCCAAAATTTAAGTATGCAATTAGCCAAGATGAGCATGCATTAAACAGAATAAGTAATTACTATATCTATTAACATGTTTTTGAAAAGCAACATGGTCGGTGGAAGGGGACCAAATCTGAGTTCATTATGCTGCCTAGGTAAACGTAGCAGCGGTGAAAAGGAATATGTATCAGCGCGTGCAAATGGAACATTAAACGTTAAAGTTGATCTACATGACCGATCCAATACACGGACGGAAACCAGGTTGCAGAGGTCAGATTGGACAAGTCGATGGTGTAGTTTAAATAGAAGGCATTCGTCGAAGAACAGCCTACGAGATTTCAGGGATGGAATTTGCAGCATGGTAAGTCTCGCGCTATACCCACAGTAAGTCAAATTGAATTTGAAAAGCAGAGAGCGGGTGAACCTGCGTTGTACAGATTCAACCGCATCAATTAATTACTGAAAATGTGGGCACCATATTTGACAACAATATTCAAGGATATTGCGGACCAAAGAGCAAAACAGGTGTACACAGGTAGAGATATCAGTAAATTGCTTAGAAGATCTGAGTATAAAACCCGAGAGCCTGGACGCTTTGGCAGTTATATGCGATATGTGTTGGTCAAATAAGAGTTTAGTGTCGAAAATAACTCCCAGGTCTTTAAAACAGAATACAGCGTCGAGAGAGGTACCGAAAACGCAATAAGAAAACACAAAAGGGTTAGGGACAATGTCATCGAAAACGAATACAGAATTAGACTAAGCTTCTTCAGGTGGAGTCATTTCACTATTGTTTGAAAATGTATCAAAGTCTAGTCCGAAAATAGGCCTTACAGCCTGCTCCAAGTATCTTTATTTGGGTTGATGCAATGACTTTGAGTAAATGTAAATATTTTCGAATTTAACACCAGTCGGATATTTCAGCAGAGAAATCATAACGTTGGTTTTACCACAGTTTGAAGGACCCACAACTAGACCTCGGATGCTGTTAGGTAATAAATTGCTATGTTTAGCTGAGCAGGTTTCATTCGTTATGTCAGCATTTTCCACCGACAACTTTTGATGTTGTCTGAACCGCATCCAGAGTTGAACTAACAGAAAACATGAAAATAACTAGGTTTTGTTTAAAGCGGTATAGTCTACAAGGAGTTGTTGAACGAGACGGATCGAACAGTACAAAATAATTGATCGCAAAAAGAAATATTCGAGTAGATCACGAAAAGCGGCGAGCGGAATGGGTCTTATTAATACTCTCATCAGTAAACTACCGTTTGAACTGCACTTAACTTACTATCAGTACTGTGCTGCCCCACTTAGCGCAAAAGCGGTATCTCAAAAAAAATCAAAAAGTTGATTTTCATAGTATTGGATATCTTAAAACCATCCGCATCTTATGAACTAAGCCTTATGATGGTATCTTGTTTGGAACATATGGAAAAACCCGTAAGAAAGTTTTCCCTATCTCAGTTTTACCTTGAATCACTAAGGGAATTAGCGATATATCAATATTACGTTGGCAACCAGCCGTATATTTGAATACCGCGAAATCTCGACAGCAATTTTTCTAAGCCAATAAGCGCCAAGTATGACGCGTGAAGCGAATACTGACTGAACGCTTAGTATAACCTATACTCGGTGACCCACAAATTGTTTTAATACGGTTAATACGGTTTACAGTGATTTATCCGCTCGTTCGTTTCATAAGCTGTCTGTTTTTGTTGCAAACAAGTGATTGCCTAGTTATCACTGTGTTAAATTAGTAAAAATCTTATGAATTAATGTGTTTCGTAGTTTAATTTCTGGTTTTGACAATCAGGTTAGTCTTATTATCATATATTTTGCATGATCATTTTCATAAAAGTAACCTAAGTTCGTTTTGAATCTTAGTTCAGATAAACCATGTCACAAAGAACTATGAAAATGATGATGCTGCTGGCCCAAAAAAATAAGCAATTAAGAGAAAAGTTCAAGGAATCGAAACAACTACAACGAAATATTCAAAACATTGATCCCGAGCTTTTCTGCAGTAGTGAATCAGATGATGATCTTCTTTTTTCAAAATACGATAGTGCAGATCAATCACTGGCTCAAAATAATCAAGTTTCAAAAATATTTCGACTCGGAAGATTTCAACTTTTCACGTGGCCCATCTGCATCAAAAGCTGAATATTTCAATCAGGATCTAGAGAATCAGAACACAAAAACCGGGAGCAACACATTCATGAACTCGTTTATTATATCAAGATATGTGCCGATTACTGAACATAATGATTTAACAAAAAGTATTTCCGAAAACTTGATTCATTCTTCTGAGAATCTTACAAATAGTTCAATTGTGACACGTGCTGTTCATGAAAAATCAGTTGAGACATCATTTCGAGGAAACGAAGTAATAAGAAACAGTATTCTTGACGAACCCAAGAATCTGGCGCAAAATGTTATAGCAGACGATAATACAAATGATTCTTCAATTTGCTCTAAAGCAGGCACAATAAGGAAAAGAAAAAATACGACCAACCACTCAAGCTTAGAGCAGAAGCAAAAAAAGTGAGATAAGAGATAAACGTGGCGTAAAACCACCCTGTTTAGCTTCCTGCAAAAGACTATGTACCCAAAATATAGCTGAAGATCAGCGAAAAATTATAAATGAAAGCTTCTGGAGTGTAAATGACAAGGAGCGAAAAGTTTTCATGCTGCATCACACTTCAGCAAAACTAGTGAAACAAAGATCAATAACAAAGCCTGAGGCAGAGGACTACAGAAAAAACACAAACAACCAATATTTGCTTAAAGACGGTACTGGTACAATGTTTAGAGTATGCAAAACTTTCTTTTTGACAACGTTGAGCTGCAAACCATCTAATGACAAACCTTTACATACTGCTTTGGTCAATTTCAAAGACTCGATTACGCCACCAACAGACAGGAGTGTGGGAGCTACTCCTCACAATAAAATTGACTCAAAAAACTAAAATTGACTTAATTCCTATAAAAAAAAAACCTGTAATGAGCTTCGAGCCCAGCATTTCTCATTATAGACGCGAACACTTAATTGCTTATATTTGCCCAGTGATTTGACAATCAATGCCATGCACTAAGACTTTCGCGAAAAAACTTCTCTCATGGAACATCTTACGACAAATACCGAGAAGTGATCCGGGAATTAAATATTTCTTTTGTTAAACTCGGTCACAAAGAGTGTGAGGAGTATGAAGAATTCCGTCTGCACAATAACACACATGCCAAAGAAAATCTTCAAGAAGATTGTTTAGGATCCCAACGGAAAAACAAATGCTTACGGATATATTCGGTAAGCATTTCGCGTAATGCGTGGAAGCATTACCGGACCATTACATGTTGTTTCTTTTTAACATTGCATGTCCTAGGCTGGCAAGATTTTTCCAAGGGGAAACTCATGCTTTTAGCTCTATAGTTTTATGTATAAGAGCATTTGGAAAGTACGACATTGTATTCTCGCACTTATACGCCTAAATATGAATTAAAGCTTTGCCGATGGCCGATCGTATCTCTGCATGTGTGGTTTTTGCATGCTGAGTGTTTCTGACGTTCATTAGAAATTCCAATAGCGCATGCTCTTTGCTACTAGGAGGAATTGTTTTCATACATTTTACTAACCCGTGCGTGATGATTTGAAATGCTCCGAAATTTTCATCTTTCCGCTTTATATAGCAGACTACCCATAACCAATGTATGCTCGCAAGTTCTTTTCCCCTTGTTTCTGCGAATGATGTTCATTGGCCAGTCTTGAACTTATAACATATGAGCTTTCTTCCTTGCAGCATTTTCCATGCTCCAAGTCATGTATACGAGTATATCATATAATTGCTGGAAAATGCTTTGGAAATAGGAAATTGGCCTTACCAGCATTGTTTTAATGATGCTTTCCACCAGAAAACTTTACCGCGATTCCCGTTGGGATGCACCAAGTGGGTTAATCATAACGAACGGGCAAACATGTCAAGAGAGCAGTATAAGTTGGACAGTGAAATAAATAAGACTGATACTGTTGTATACTCTGCCGACTTACAAAAAGTTATCATGCTGCCGAGGGTCGATATGTTTAAAACGACTATTTTTACCCACAGGATTGTGGTTTATAACGAAAGTTTCGTGCCGACGGGTCAAAGCCGAAAACGCTTATGTGTTTTTCCTGTACTATGGTACGAAGAGTTGTTTGGCCGTTCGAAAGATGAAATTATTAGTGCATACTACCATTTCTTTATATATCATCGAGATAAAAAAAAGTATCATACTGTGGGTTGACAATTGCTCGCCACAGAACATAAATTGGACACTTTTTTCTTTCCTTATTTACGTTGTCAATTCAAATGACATCAATGCCGACAAGATTGTGATAAAATACTTTGAACCAGGTCACACCTTTATGTCATCCGACAGCTTCCACCATAGGGTGGAGTTGTCAATGAAACGGATGAAAAACCAAATTTACGAGTTTGCAGTTTTTTCGCAGGCAGTCAGTGCTGCAGGAAAAAAACGTAAGGCCTAAAGAGATGACCCTACAAGGTTTTCATGACTGGAAAGACTACACGACACAGTACAAACTGTCTCGAATTAGGCCGCGTCCATATATTAGTGAAACGGTCGAAGTAGAAGTCAATAGAGGTAGTTTTAGTTTGACGTGTAGAACAGGATTCGATAAAGACACTACCACTGCGAGCATAATCGGTAAAAAAATATTGAAAACTAAAGTTTTGCCACCAGCAAAGAAGAAAACTTTACCAAACAGCATTTCTAAAAAAAAGAAAATATTTTGATATCTTTCCAAAATATTATATCTCAAAATAGAATGTCCTTTTGGAGAGAACTGCCTACATTTGACTAGTAAGATTTCATAGAATACATTTCTTCTAATATATGTTTGTAAATATTGCAAAAGAATTTCCAAAAATTGTGTCTGATTCATGTATTGCTTAAGATGTTCTTGTCCTTTACGGGTGTTAACAAATTTGCGAATAGCTTTTGTAGAAGACTTAGATGGGGTGCTTACGGTGGTGAGGTCAAGCTTTCGCCTCGTGGGAGTTTTGAAACTGTCTTTATCGTCATTGTCATCACTACAACACCTCTCCGAACTTCTTTCTTCACGTTGAAGTCAAACTGAAGGCAGAGAAGACGGCTGAGGCTCTTTTTCAAAGTCATTTTTTATATCCTGATCTTGCGAGAGCTTGGTTCTTTTCACGAATTCATTGAGAGGTTTGGTGGTTGGTTTAAATGTTTCCTCCAATTGAACTTCAATTCCGGCTTTGTAAGCTTTTAGCTGTTATCATTGAGCAACTGTTTATCATACTTTGATCGTTTCATTGTTTATGTGGGTGGTGCAGACGGGTGCGAACAACACTCGTAGCAGTTTCGAAAGGTCTCTAAAATATTTTGAAATATTCTCTTAAAGGGTTTTTATTTGATTTTGGAGTGATTTTGGTTGTATTTGAATCGATTTACGGTCGTCTTGATTTTTTTTGAACTATTTTCGCTGTTGCTACACTCAAATCTTATTAAACTGATGTCAAACAGCATTGAACAGCTATCGAGCTGCATGAAACTGATCATCTGAACTGCTTTTGAACGGCTTTTAACTGTTTTTGAGCTGCTTTGGAACTGCTTTGAACTGCTTTTGAACTGCTTTTAAACTGCTTTTAACTGCTTTTGAACTGCTTTTAACTGCTTTTAACTACTTTTAACTGCTTTTGAACTGTTACTGAACTATTTTAACTGCTACTGAACTGCTTTTAATTATTACTGAACTGTTTTTAACTGTAACTAAACCGCAACTGAGCTGTTTCAATGTAATGATTTGTTTCTATAAGGTTCTAATTTATCAATTCTCTTTCACAGTATTATGAATATATATGTAAATGTGTCTTCAGTTAATATCATCCTATTTGAATGCAATCAGAAAATTTGCGTTATCCCGAATAAGGTGTTTCGGTATTCTCGTATAAGTTTGACACAGATAAAAACTATCAATATTATGATGTTGTCCCATACAAAAATATGATCGTACGCTATCTTGTTTCTCGCTGGCAATGTCATCGCAAATGAATACAAAATTAGACTAAGCTTCTTCAGGTGGAGTCATTTCACTATTGTTTGAAAATGAATCGAAGTCCAGTCCGAAAATAGGCCTTACAGCCTGCTCCAAGTATCTTTATTTGGGTTGATGCAATGACTTTGAGTAAATGTAAATATTTTCGAATTTAACACCAGTCGGATGTTTCAGCAGAGAAATCATAACGTTGGTTTTACCACAGTTTGAAGGACCCACAACTAGACCTCGGATGCTGTTAGGTAATAAATTGCTATGTTTAGCTAAGCAGGTTTCATTCGTTATGTCAGCATTTTCCACCGACAACTTTTGATGTTGTTGTCTGAACCGCATCCTGAGTTGAACTAACAGAAAACATGAAAATAACTAGGTTTTGTTTAAAGCAGTATAGTCTACAATGAGTTGTTGAACGAGACGGATCAAACAGTACAAAATAATTGATCGCAAAAAGAAATATTCGAGTAGATCACGAAAAGCGGCGAGCGGAATGGGTCTTATTAATACTCTCATCAGTAAACTATCGTTTGAACTGCACTTAACTTACTATCAGTACTGTGCTGCCCCACTTAGCGCAAAAGCGGTATCTCAAAAAAAATCAAAAAGTTGATTTTCATAGCATTGGATGGCTTAAAACCATACGCATCTAATGAACTAAGCCTTATGATGGTATCTTGTTTGGAACATATGGAAAAAACCGTAAGAAAGTTTTCCTTATCTCAGTTTTACCTTGAATCACTAAGGGAATTAGCGATATATCAATATTACGTTGGCAACCAGCCGTATATTTGAATACCGCGAAATCTCGATACAAACGACAGCAATTTTTCTAAGCCAATAAGCGACTTGTATGACGCGTGAAGTGAATACTGACTGAACGCTTAGTATAACCTATGCTCGTTGACCCACAAATTGTTTTAATACGGTTAATACGGTTTACAGTGATTTATCCGCTCGTTCGTTTCATAAGCTGTCTGTTTTTGTTGCAAACAAGTGATAACTTAGTTATCAGTGTGTTAAATTATTAAAAATTATGTGAATTTATGTGTTTAATTTCTGGTTTTGACAATCAGGTTAGTCCTATTATAATATAATTTTGCATGATCATTTTCATAAAAGTAACCTAAGTTCGTTTTGAATCTTAGTTCAGATAAATCATGTCACAAAGAACTATGAAAATGATGATGCTGCTGGCGCAAAAAAATAAGCAATTAACCCTCCGAGAACACAGGGGGTAAAATTGACCCAGAGACCTTTTTGACCAATCGCAGCGGTTAGACCTGCGGGA
>CANBKX010000079.1:0-26889 GCA_947369275.1 Nemotelus nigrinus
AATTTCGCGGTAATCAAGAACGGCAACCCATGATCAAATTACCTCTATTTTCAGCACTCAAAACTTCAATTCACGAGAACTGACGATCGGATAATGCGATCAATGCCAAATTCGCAGGACATGTTAGAATTAGTTTGGACCAGGTCTGATAGAAGTTATTTTAAAATATGGGCAATACTGTGGCAGTGGTGCCGTTTTGAAAAACCGCCAAGAAAAAAAACTGGTTTTTGGCCTATAGCTTCCGATTTAGCCACCAGATTTTACCAAAATTCACGCAGCACATGAATCTTTTTCTAAAATATATTTCATAGAAATTTGGTTGAAAAATTAGTGTAGAGTTGCCAGCTATGGCAATTTTGGTCTCCTAAATATGGTAAATTTGCTCAGGAAAATAAAGGTTTTTCCCCTATAGCTTCCGATGCCGTAACGAAATCAAATCGAAATTCATGTGATTTATTTATTTATTTATTTATTTATTAATCCCTTGCGCTACAGATATAATTCCAATTACAGCAACAAGAAAGCAAAAATAACAAAAAGAGAAATATGAAAAAGGAAAAGAAATAACTAAAATAATTAAAAATTAGAAAACTAAAATTAGAAAACTAAAAACTAAAATTAGAAAAGTAAAAACTAAAATTAGAAAACTAAAAACTAAAATTATGACTAAGGTAAGTAGCAATTCAAGGTAACATTTTTAATACATGCTTGAATTGTAGAAAAGATTGGGGTAGAGGACCAAGCTTAAGGGCGTTGTGCGTTCTGGGTAGGCGCAGCAAAGGCGAATGGAAGTAGACTTCCGTACGTGCAAAAGGAACAGAGAAAACTTCAGAAGAACGACTTGGACGGCTGGATACACGTCTGGTTATCTGTGAACCGAGATCTGTCAAGAAAATGCCTTGGCAAAGTTTGAAGAGGAAACACTCATCGAGGAACAACCTCCGTGATTGCAACGAGGACATACGAAGGAGGGAAAGACGAGAGGAGTAGGAACAATAGGGGATATTAAATTTAAAAAGAAGTGAGCGAGTTATGTATATGACACCTACACAATTGTATTGCATTAGAAATGCAACAAGCTAGTTATGCATATGACACCTACACATTTGTATTGTATTAGAAATGCAACAAGCTACAATTCACTGTTATAAACACTCAACACTGAATTATGTTTTAAATAAACTTAATTAAACATTAGGCTAAGAAAATTGACATTTTGAATGTACGTAGACAATTAGGCTAGTCTACTTGGAATTTTCGAAGAAATAAAAACGAATAGAGTCGAAACTCGAGTTTTATTTAAATACGTATACATATCTTTCATTTACAAAAAGATATAACTGGCGCAGTCGGATACGAATCTCGGGCAAATATTTTTTTTTATAATAATAAAAACAATGCAAGAGTCCGAACACGAAGCCAAAAGTCGGCTTAAAAGATCTGGTGAGGCTGCTAGGTTATCTTGCTATAAATAAAATAAAATAATAATTAATGAAAAGTTTCGACAAACCGTTTGTCGTTGGTGGAGATAGAAGTGTGATCGAAGAATGAAACTTTGAGCGGTGAATACTCTTCGATTAAGAAAATTTGCAAAACGTAGAAGGTAGAAATATACAGACTGTGATAGTGATAGATAGAAATAGATACAAATTGTGATAAAAGTGATTTAATTAAAACTGAACAAGAAGTGATCTCTCTCTCTATCTCGCGACTCGAAAAGATTTCCGGTTAGAAACTGAAATTAACATATTCGGTCGGACTTGTCAAGTTCAGTTCAACTCGTTGTTCGCTTCCTTTCGCGAAAAATTTACGCAAGGAGTGAGAAGTAGATTTACGTTTTCGAAGGCCCATATTGAGAAATACACACAGTAAGTATTTTTGTTTGTAATTATAAACTGGAAAAAAAGAGAAAAAAATGACGAGCAATCGCAAGAAATTGACAATGAAGATTTAGTGAAAAAGAAACACGAAAAGAAAGTTAAGTAAACAGAAAGTTTTCTCAGCTGGATTACAGTAACGAGTCGAATTTTTAATATATCTATAAACGAATGCGATTTGGGAATGAATGTACTATTAGGATAGTTAAAGCAGGATTTATCGAAGATTCCAAGAGAAACTTTAAATGTGTAAAAATACAAATTAATCAAACTAAAAATCAGTGAGATTAATATAAAAAAAAAAAAAAAATTTTTTTTAACTAAAAATCAATTCCAATTAATAAATGATATGACAAAATGAAAGGCAGCTGTCTTCAAACGAATAGCACTTAAATACATGTTGAGTCATTTTACTAATCAATAACAAAAGCCCTCCGGAGCTGAAAATCCGAACAGTGAGGACAAGATCCTAAAAAAAAAAAAAAAAAAAAAAAAAAATATTAATAGTTGTTACCATCAATAATAATAATAATAAAAAAAAAACTGTTCCCGAAAAACAATAGATTCAATAATCAGTAAAAAGAAATAAAAAGTAAAAGAAAAAAAAAAATTTTTATTAGTTGTTATCACCAATAAATAATGAATGAATAATAGAAAAGAAAATAGGAGTGAAGAATATAACATAATAAGAAAAGTAGATATTAGAAATTTTGAAATGGAACAGCAAATAGAAATATTACAACGTGAGTTAGCAGAAAGGGAAAGTCAACTACGGGTAGTAGGAGAAGCGTTAATACGAGCAACGACCCAACAAGCTGCAACACAAAATAACGTACTAAAAACCATACAACATATGAGTATATTTACGGGCAATGGAGCAGTATCAATAAACGCATTTATACGAAGCGTAGAATTTTTTCTACTAACGATTGAGAGTGAAGAACTAAGAAAAACTGCAACGAGAAATATATATTTTGAAAGAATACAGGGAGAAGCAAAGGATGTTATTATAAACATACAGCAGCCAGATAATTGGAATTCGATAAAAGAAAAACTCAAACGGAGATTTAAACCCGATATGGAGCCATCGGACATCTACAAATGGATTAGCAGCTTGAAAGCCAACACAGTGAGTGAGCTTGCAGTAGAAGTAGAAAAAATAAAATGTAAATCCGATGAATTAATTATATATTATTCGAATAATTTGCAAATAGATCTAAGTAATGTTGATTCTTTGCTTATAAATACGATTAAAGAAATGACCAAAGGTGTTCTCTTGGATAAGATATATGAAATTTGTGAATTAGAAGAAGTGTTGAAAATTATGGGTAGTAGAAGATTCGAAAACAGTTGCATCAGACAAGAATACAGACAACAAAAAGTAAATAGTTTTTCAAAAGCAAATAGTTTTTCACGAAATAAACACCACCAACATAAAGAATTTGAAGAACAAGACAGATTTTACAAACAAAACGGATATAATTACAGACAGTACAAACACCAAACAGACCGGAATTGGGAACGAAACAGACGTGACGACCAAAACAGACACCAACAAGGTCAATATTCAGAACCGAATAAACCAAATCAACATCAAACTAATCGTTTTAAAAATTCGGGAAATATTGGTTTCAGTCATCAAACTAGGTATTCACTTAAAAATCCCAACCAGCACAAAAGAAATTTTTGGGAAAATTCTGGGCAATATAGGCAACAGGGTGTAGAGCCTATGGAAGTAGATAATGTGCAGAAGCATATGGGGTACGAAAGTAAAAGAAATTCGTATCGAAATTTCAATAATGATCAGTTCCAAAGGAACGATAGACAAAATGATCACGTAGAGTCAAATCATGTTAGTGGTAGTCAAGTGCAGTCAGAACAGGCAACGTTTTTTCTAAACTAGCCTCGGACGACCTGCCACTAATTAATTTCACTATTAGCTCCACAAAATACACAGCATTAATAGATACGGGATCCTCGTTTAGCATCATTGACGAGAATCTGAGAGAGTTTGAAAAAATCAAAATCAAACCTCTATATTTCTCTACAATAACAGGAAAAGATTGTGTAAATTATGAAGTACATACACCTACCCCATTAGAATTTAAACTTTCAGCTGAAGTGAAAATAAGGTGGAAATTTAGGAACCTGGCAAACAGGAAATATAATTTTATCATTGGTGTTGATTTGTTGGACAAACTAAGCACTGTGATTGATCTCGAAAACCAAACAATATCTCTTAACGGTCAATTAATAAATTTTTTGAATAATCCATACATCATTAATCAAATATATACGTTAGAACAAATCGAAAATGATTACATGAACCACCTCAAATTAGATCATTTGAACAGCGAAGAATATCGGGAAGTAATAAAAATAATTAACAGATTTGAACCTATGTTCTTGAAAGAAGGAGATCAACTCACAAGTACACCCAGTATAGAACACGAAATCCCAGCCACCACAGATCGGCAAATAAACTCTAAGTTATATAGGTATCCTCCTAAACACGAAGAAGAAGTGCGTAAGCAAGTTAGGGATATGGAAAAACAGGGAATAATAAGGCAGAGCAATTCGAAGTACTCAAGCCCGCTGATAATTATTCCAAAGAAAATTGATAATTCGGGGAAAAGAAAATTCAGATTAGTCATCGACTATGGTAAGCTAAACGAAGTCACAATCGATGACAAATTTCCCTAACTTAACATAGATTCAATATTAGGTAAACTAGGAAATTCACAATATTTCACAACCCTAGATCTGGCGAAAGGCTATCATCAGATCTTAGTGAAAGAAGAAGATAGGAAAAAAACTGCTTTCGTAACACCACATGGTCTTTACGAATTTGTACGTATGCCGTTTGGGCTCAAAAACGCCCCGGCAACGTTCCAACGTCTCATGAATGAGATTTTACGGGATTTTATGAACAAAACTTGCGTTGTCCACCTTGACGACATTTTGATTTTTAGCACTTCCTTAAAGGAACATGTAAAGGCTATTACAGATATCTTCAAAGTTTTAGAGAGTCACAAACTAAAAGTGCAAATAAACAAATGCAATTTCATAAAGAAAGAAACTGGTTTTCTTGGGCATGTAGTCACAAATGAAGGATTGAAACCAAACCTGGAAAAAATTAGTGTTATTCAGTCCCTGGTAATACCAAAAACAGAAAAACAAATAAAAAGTTTTCTTGGACTTACTGGTTATTACCGGAAATTCATTAAAGATTACGCAAAGGTGGCCCAACCAATCACAAAGTATTTGCAGAAAGGAGCTAAGCTCAATATCAAAGACCCAAATTACATTGAAGCGTTTGAAAAACTGAAAAACTTAGTTATCTCGCCACCAATTTTAAAATTTCCAGATTATAAAAAACAGTTTCACTTAACCACGGATGCGTCGAATTACGCGATAGGCGCCGTGTTGTCGCAAGATGGTCATCCGGTATGTTTTGCATCCAGGACATTGAGAAAACATGAAAGAAACTTTTCGGCTATAGCCATCATGTGGTCGATCCACTATTTCCGACCATACCTCTACGGAAGCAAATTTAAGATATATACGGATCACCAGCCAATTAAATACTTGAACGCCAAATAACAAGGTAAAGATCTCTCACCTCGACATCAACGGTGGCTTACCAAACTAGGCGAATATCAGTATGAAATAGAGTATCTCAAGGGAAAAGAGAACCGTGTAGCAGATTTTTTAAGTAGAATCAAGCAAACGGGAGAAGACAAAACGGTATCAGATGAATTGGAAAAAGAGACTCAAGCATATTCAGATTTAGGAATTTTACTCAACGTCGAAGAGGATATAAATTCTACCATGGCGACTAAGCATTCAGCGGAGGAAGAACTTTTGGATTATATCCCAATAAAGTCAGAAATTGTAAACAAATATAAAACACAGTTAATCTTAACAAATAATAAGACACAAGAAATAGAGATAATGCATGGAAAAAGAATAATATAAATATCCGAATACGGCTTTAGGAATTTACGTGATATCTTAAGAAGGTATATCAAGAAGGGCATAACTGGAATATACACAGAGCTATCTGATAGTCAATATAATGTAGTACAGGAACATATTAGAAAAATGTTTTCAAACGACAGGCAAATTAAATTTGCAAGATGCTCATTCAGAGCACAAGATATTCACACAGAAGTCGAGGCAATAAAACAGATATCGCTTTATCATGTCAGAGAAAGTTTTCACTCAGGCATACAAGAAACCTTCCAAATGCTTAAAAACAAAATCTACTATCCAAAATTACAAGAGTTGATACAACTAGTCATAAATCAGTGCGATGTGTGTCAGGAAGTTAAATACGAGCGACGGCCTATCAAACCGAAATTTCAGCTAACGGAAACAGCTACAGATGTAAATCAAATAATCCATATCGACATGTATTTTATAATGAAATATTGTTTCCTCACTTGTATTGATACGTTTTCGAAATTTGGCACAGCATATTATTTACCTGACAGAAACCATCTCACAATAATAGAAACTCTTGAAGAACATTTTACGAAATTTGGAAAACCAAACAAAATAGTTTCAGGTAATGAGTTTAATACGATTCGAATCAAAGAATATTTTCAAAATGAAGGTATTATTCATCACATGACAAAGCCTCATAGCCACACTGGCATTGCTGACATAGAAAAATTACATAGCACAATAGCTGAAAAATTTAGGATTCTTACTTTTGGAAAGACAAAATTCGCACCGAAACGAATACTACAACAGGCATTACGAAATTATAATCAGAGATACCATTCATCTATTAAGTGCACTCCATGCGAAGTGCAGAATCGAAAAGTAGATCTTGAACAAAAAAAAAATTTGATCGACACTAAAAACAAAATGCTAGCAAAACAAAATGTAAAACGAGAGGAATATTTGGAAACACGTATAACAGGCTTTATAAAAAATTACAAAGCGACGAGACTCAAACAATTACCTAAATATCGAAATCAAAGCTAGAAAATATTCATCCAGTCAATATTAAGAGGGTACGTAAGTCTGTGGATTGTAACGGAAACTCAATGGACCCTATTACGAAAGAAGAAAGAAAAGTGATTGACAAGGCTACAAACTCAATGGAACCTATTACGGAAGAAGAAAGAAAAGTGATTAACAAGGCTACAAATGGGGAAACACAGGAAGAAGTTCTAATATCAAAATTTAATTTAACTCTAACGCGTCAAGATATAAATAGTCTGGTGGGCTCATCATGATTAAATGACAATATTATAAACTTTTACTTAAACCTCTTAGTAGAACGCAATCAACAGCAAATCAACATCTATTCAATTCATGAATTCCCGAAGGTTTTTACTATGAATACTTTCTTTGTTCCAACTTTATTACGTTTAGGCTATAAAACAGTGAAAAATTGGACGAAAAATGCAGATATTTTTGCATATGATCTTATATTAATTCCTGTTCATGTCAACGGTACGCATTGGTGCCTAGCGGTAATTGATTTCCGGAACAAAACTATAAAATATTACGACTCTTTAGGAAATAATAATCCACAACTTCTTAATACATTAGAGAACTATTTAAAAGAAGAGTCCCTAGATAAAAAGAGAATACCGTTTGTTACAGAAGCATTCATTAAAGAAAGTGCTAATAATTGTCCAAGGCAAAGTAATGGGAGCGATTGTGGAGTTTTCTGCTGTATGATAGCTGAATGCCTCACAAGAAATTGTAACCCAACATTTACACAAGTAGATATACCATATTTCAGGGAAAGAATGATCTTAGAAATAGTTCAGGGAAAACTAAAAATATAAACAAACTTGTGTTCATACTAACAGTTAGTTTCATTTAAATATTACTTTACTTTACATTAAAATTTGTACCTTTTTGACACAATAATCATATTGATGACAACAACACAAGGATCTACTAAAAACGGAATTAAGACATTCGATAAATAAAGTACAGACTCTAATAAAAAAAACTCTAGCGCACCTGAACCACTAGAAACACTAATGTTCGAAGAACTGTAGAAGAATCGTGCAGGTTTTGAGTGCATATTCCACCACATGTGCTGCTTATTACGGCCAAACTGTTTCAAATGCCACGTTTTACTTTCGTCTTAAGAATGCATTATAACTCATATGGTGCAAGGTTTCAGATATGACCACTGGCATGAATTTCAACGTTTATGAGAGCAAAATACGGGTTAATTATATTCGTTATCAGTTGCTTATTTCACATAATTTTGAAAGCAGCATCTCATATAACATCAATGAAGAAAATGCTCAGTGCCTGCAGCACTGTAACTGAAGTTGGTGTTTGGGGCTGCGATCCGAAAAATTTGCAGAACTTTGCGAATTGTAACATCGGTTATTTATTTTCATTGTAAATGTTTCCGGTATGTATACTAACTGTAAGCATTTATTGATACAAAAGTAGCACAACCGACTCGTGCTGGCAACCTTTCGCCAGTATCAAATCCAAGAATATATCAAATCTGCTTCACGTTGTTTAATTACATTCGAAGTTAAAGGAGTATAAAGAAATTTAGGGTTACCTGCAGCGAGTTTTTTCAAATGATTGAAAGCTTAATATTTGCTGTTTATTGTCACTACAATATCATTACCATTTGAAAATTCTACGATGAAACCGCTTAATAAAGATATTGCAATTAAACACAAAACCAACAATAGCTGGCAACCCTATCGTGTCTTTTCAACCAAATTTGGCCTGAATAATGTTTATGACAGGTTTCATTAATTGTATGAAATTCGTATTGATTTCATGACTGCACTGGAAGTTATAGTACAAAAAGTTGTATTTTCCTGAGCGAATTTTCAAAACCAAAGACACAAAAATTACCATAGCTGGTAGCACCAATCAAATTTTTCAACCAAATTTCCACCAAACAGAGATTAGAGTTAGGTTTAGCTTCTGTGTCAATTTCATGAAAATCTGGTAACTTATTCACATTTCATAGGGCAAAAAGCAGTTTTTTTTCTTTGTAATTTTTCAAGATGGCACCACTGGCACAGAGTTGCCCACAATTCAAAATCGCTTCTATCAAATCTGGTCTTACTTAAGTCCAATGCATTCTGTAAATTTTAGCTGTATCTGATTATTGGTTCGTGAGTTTCCGTGAACAGAAGTTTTTGATGCTAAAAATATAGGTTAACTGGGAGAGGGTTACCGTTCTTGTCCGACATGAAATTTCCAAAGTTTTATTTTGAACGTGTAGATAAAACATAAGATTTATATACAGATTGGTTTTATTGTAAGAAACGGACATTTTTTTGAATATTCGATGGTTTGAATGTTTTCACTTCCAAATTTTTTTTTTCAAAATGAAGACACCAAAATTATCATAGCTGGCAGTTCCAACCGAATTTTTCGACCAAATTTCTACCAAACGTGGCTTAAAGTAAGGTCCAGCAATTGTGTAAGTTTCGTCAAAATCGAACGATTCAATCAGAATTTATAGGGCTAAAAACAGTTATCTCTTTTAGTGGTTTTTCAAGATGGCACCACTGGCACAGAATTGCCCGCATTTCAAAATCACTTCTATCAGACCTGGTCCTATTTAAGGTCAATACATGCTGTGAATTTCAAATAATTTTGCCCATCGGATCGTGAGTTTCCGTGAACAGAAGTTTTTGATGCTAAAAATATAGGTAAATTGGGCAAGGGTTGCCAGGCGTGCCCGTTATACCATATCTTTTTTTTTTTTTGGTTATGTAAACAAAGCACAAGATTTACATATGAAAGGCTTATTTTTGAAGAAACGGCATTTTTTCAAGAGAGACGATGATTTGGAGGTTTTCACTTTCAGTGCCTGCCCTAGCTACAGGGTTGCCAGCACGCTCATTAAAAGCCACATAAATCTACAACTAAATAATATCAATATGTCCTGAAAAAAAATTTGGTAATGATTGAATAGCTCTGTCAAAAGTTATCGAAATTTAAAAATTTTCAAATTTTCCCGTCCTCTTTTTAGGCACCCAGCGCACACATAGGGTTAAAAAATTCCAAAGCATTATCCGATTCATATGTAAAACACGTTAGAAATTTATTTTTTCAACTTTATTTTTGCGAAAATCATTTGTGCACGAAATAATAGGTATATTAAAAATATCACTTAAATGCCCGCCGGCGCGAAAATGTTTACAATAACTGACATTTAAAGAGACCTGGACCTATACTGCATATACACCAATGTATTCTGAAAGTTTCAGCTCAATCGAATGGCGCGTTCTCGAGATTATCTCACTGAAATTTTTTGTACATATATATATATATATATATAGAAATATGAATTTTTGGCCGAATCGATTTTAACACTAATGTTCTTCGAACATTAGTAAAAAATGAACGACAGAACTAAGAGAGGCTTGATTGACATAGTAGGCACTCACACAATACGCAATCGAGTATTTTTTATATACATTGAAAATGTGAATGAAATGCATTATTTTAGTATGAATTGATGAGCGAACCATAATGTAAAATATATTAATTAGCTTAAAACGTACTTTAAAAAAAAAAAAAAAAAAAAAATTCAATTTTGCAAATATGTGACCGAATGTTAACAACAAATGACGATGTAATACAGAATTACTTATGAAAAAAGCAAAAGTTTATAGATTGTTAATATTTGAAAACCTAAATTTGAAAGATACAAATGGCTGTGAGAAGAGAAAAGATGAAAATCACCTGGAATCTATTATTTTATATTCCGTAGCCATATTGACGAAATAAAAGATCAGAATGCTGATTGATAATTTTGATAAAGTTCTCATATTAGAAAGAACAATTGTAATTAGCTTCACTGATTTAAAAAAAAAAAAAAAATGAACAACAAAGAAATTGATTTTAAGAAAGAAATTATATTTATGTTTAAACATATGTTTTAAATGAACTTAATTTAAACAAACATTGTACATTTAAAAAAAAGCAAAGAATTGTAAAATTTGATGTAGAAAATAGAATTCAGGAGAATTCTAATTGTGTGAGGGGAGAAGTTATGTATATGACACCTACACAATTGTATTGCATTAGAAATGCAACAAGCTAGTTATGTATATGACACCTACACATTTGTATTGTATTAGAAATGCAACAAGCTAAAATTCACTGTTATAAACACTCAACACTGAATTATGTTTTAAATAAACTTAATTAAACAGTAGGCTAAGAAAATTGACATTTTGAATGTACGTAGACGATTAGGCTAGTCTACTTGGAATTTTCGAAGAAATAAAAACGAATAGAGTCGAAACTCGAGTTTTATTTAAATACGTATACATATCTTTCATTTACAAAAATATATAACTAGCGAGTGAGCCTGCGCTGAATAGATTCAATAGCCTCAGATAAGTACTGAAAGCGCGGAGACCAGATTTGGCACGCATATTCTAGAATACTGCGCACTAAGGAGACATATAAATGAATACAGGAGGAAATGTTGGTAAACATATAGGAAGAACGCAAAACAAATCCAGCAATCCTAGAGGCCCTGGACGTCATATTCATAACGTGAATATCAAATCTTAATTTCGAATCAAACACCACACCCGGGTCTCTAAAATGCTGGACAACTGACAGGGAAATACCAGACAAAGAATAAGAGAACACATGTGGAGTATTTTTATATGCGAAAGACATCTGGTGGCACTTCGAAATGTTCAGAGGCAAAAAGTTGTCTTGACACCAGAGATTAAGAGCAAACAAATCAGCTTGCAACTGGTGAAAATCGTTCGCGGACCTGATTGCTCTGTATAATTTTAAGTCATCCGCATATAAAAGACAAAGAGAATTGATTACAGAAGGAAGGTCATTGACAAACAAGATAAAAAGTAACGGACCTAGGATAGAACCTTGAGGAACTGTGGATGTGGGAAAAATAGGAGAAGAAATGGAACCATTAAAAGTAACTCTGCAGAGACGACTATGAAGATAAGAGGAAAACCAGGAGAGGAGGGGACCAAAAACACCAAAACCATTAAGTTTAAGAAGCAGCAGATTATGGTTCACAGAATCAAAAGCCTTCAAAAAGTCTGTGTAGATTACATCAACTTGATGTTGACAATCGAAGGCAGAGGCTACAAAATTAGTAAACTCCATAAGATTGGTCGATGTAGAGCGACCCTTGAAGAAACCATGCTGCTCAGGAACAAGTAAGGGCTGTAGGAAAGGATAAATTCTATTGTAGACAAGACGTTCAAGGATTTTACTGAAACAGCAGAGGAGGGATATAGGACGATAGTTGGAAACAACGGAAGCATCACCACATTTGAAGATTGGGAAAATATTGGCGGACTTCCATAAAGAAGGGAATACACCAGAAGTAAGAATAATGTTGAAAAGGATAGCTAAAGGAACACAGAGCGAGGATGAGAGGGATTTGACAAGGATATTAGGAATACCATCAGGACCGGAACTGGCATTCGAATTTAAGGTATGCAAAAGGATTTCAACTTCCAAAGGATTGGTACTGAACATAGGTAATGCAGGAGAGGTACGAGAGACAGTGGGAGCTATAGAGGTACTTAGTGGGTTTTTTTTAAAGGAGGAGGAAAAAAAGGCAGCAAACAAATCACAAATAGCCTGAGAAGTGGAAGCAGTAACATCATCAAGAGACATAGAATCAGGAACTGAAGAATGGGATTTGAGGGAACAGATTTAGGACCAAAAGGATTTAGATTGATTAGAACAGATTGAAGCCTCGATGTTCGAAAAGTAATCACGCATTGCCTGCTTGAGCACTTTTTTAGCGTCAGAACGCTAACTACGGAATTCCTGACCCGTCTTCTTCAGCTTTTCACGAGCTTTATCCTTAGCTTTAAGAGCATCAGAGACTTTCAAAGTGAACCAAGGGACATCATTAGGTTTGAGAGGACGTTTAATGGGAGTAAAACGAAAGATAAGGTAAGAAAAGAGAGAGTAGAACTTGGACAATGCACAATCAACATCCAATCCTTTGAAAAATGAAATCCAATTGATAAGACTGATTTCGGAGGACATTTTTTGAAAGTCAGCTTTGAAGAAATTGTAACGCTGAAAAGAAGGACATTTATTCTTTACCTGGAAGTTCAGGTCAAAGTGATAAGTGATAAGTGGACCTTGCTGCATATCTAATTTTGTAGGAGTTTTGTTGAAAAATAATGAAACCGTTGCCAGCTATGATGAGTTTCGTAATTTATTGACATTTTTTTATCGAGCGATGTTGTCATAAAATTTGCAAATGGGAATGATTCTGTAATGACAATTAATAAATAATATTAAGGTTTCGAAAACTTGAAAAGTTTTGAGGATGGTTGCCTTAAAATTCTATTCACTCCTATAACTTCCAGCGCAGCCATTCAACGAAATTTACAGGGTGAATCTAAGTGAACGCGAAGCAGCATGATTGCCAGCACCAGACAATTTCGTAAACATTGCACCAACAGATGCTTCCATTTTGTATTCATAAGCAAAGCATTTACAATACATTCACAAAACCGATATATAAATTTTCCGAGTTGTCAAATTTTTTCGGATGGCAGCCCCAGACATAGTTTAATCGCTGAAACTTTCGATGATATCCTTCGATGAAAACGAAATTCAAAGGATAGGTTGATTAAGCAAGAGCATGTTATGGTAGACTTATTGCTGCTGTGTTGGACAAATGTTGCCAGCACTGAACATTTTCATCATTTGTCTTATAGGAAATGCTGTCAGAAAATGATATTTGTTCCTTCGAGTAAGAAATGGTTGATTTGATACTACAAGGTTGTGTATTACGTTTTAACACATTTTTAAATCCCTCAAAATTAATTTCTTTAAAAATTAGTTTTCTAGCAGTTCTGATGCGCTCGACTTTTTTTTTTATCGGACGGTTTCAAAGGAATTTGATGGAGTCCGCTCTTCAAATCTTTTACCAAGAAGAATTTGTTTTTCCCCAGATTTGCCAAAATCTCATTGATTTCGGGAATAGGATAGTGGTCGGGAATCGTAATCGCACTCAGCTTCCTATAGTCTACAACGAGACGGTATTTTTTCTCGGAGGAAGAATCTTCCTTGTTGGGGAACTACCCAGATAGGAGCGTTATAGGGCGCTTTGGTTGGGTTTATAATTGCGTCCTGTAGTATTATAGTTTCATTATTTCCTTGTCTATCACTGGTTTCAGAGCCATCGGATAGGGGTACGATTTGGCGTAAACGAGATTATCATCCTTTGTGCGAATTTCACCTTGGACAGTAGTAGTAAATGTTAGGCTCTCGTCGGGCTCGGCAAATAGGGTAGGATGTCTGCGGAATATATCGAGGATCTTGATATTTTGGTGCTCAGATAAATGAAAGGTTCGTATGTCGATAGTATTAACCGATCGAAATTGGTGCTGTTTTATTGTGATGCGGATGTTATTTTAATCACCACATAACTTCCGGCAGTGTGAATAACAGCAACAAGTTCTTTGAGACTGTCGTCTCCGAGGATTCCATGAAAAGATCTAAGGTTTGGTATTAGTGGACCGAAAATATTTATTAGTGCGTGGTAAGTTATCTTTTAGTCACCTCCCACTGAGTGGGTAAAAAAGGTCTTTTCATGTGGAACTATTGCTTTCACAAAGTTTGGTTGAATGTAATTTTTATTTGATCCCGTATTAGTTAAGTAAGTTTCCGCTCTTCGTCGTGCATTCGAAATAAGGTAACGAAGAGCCCGTTAGCCTAAAAAATGGATGTCCTGGAAATCAGCCGTCAACTCTTCAGTCTCTGTGAAATTGATCTCTGGGTCTTGGACTGTCCAAGGAGATTCGTATTCGGTGTTTTTCACTTCCAGATAATCTATAAGGGTTTTGGTTATTATCATCTTGGACATATTGCGTACTTTCGTCGCAGTATGAATCGTTCGACTCGTAAGGGGTTTTAGTATGGTACACCCGTTGAATTTTGTTGGGATACTGAGTCTGGACAGGATCAGCTCTCGTTGTTGGAAATCTCTGTTTGTGGACGGTTTTGGTAATTCACTCTATTTGACCTTATGGACTGGTCAACTTCCATAGGCTCTGGCCTAGGTTGTCGCTTTGGTGGTAGATGGCTATATGTCTGTTGGAAGTAAAGTTGTTGGGGCTTTGGTTGTGGTGGCCGAGGAGTATGGGATTGATTTTGGGAAGAAAGGCTGTTGGGCCTGTAATTGATTTGGAAGAAAGATTGTTGAGCTTGAGGTTGGTTATGGAAGAAAGGTTGTTGAGACTGAGGTTGGCTTTGAAAAAAGGTTGTTAAAATGCGGCTTGGTTGGAGTCAAAAACAGCTCTAGGTGCTGGGGTTGGACCTGATTCAAGTGGCTTTAAATACCGAGGGGGAGGCAGTAGCGCTCCTCTTGTTGTCCGGTTGGCTATGACATTATTTTAATTTGCATATGCCGCAGTAAAGTACACATTCTCCAGCTTAAGACACAGATGCAAGACCTGCGGTAGATCTGCTGGCTCACGCATACTCAGTAGTTTAGGAAGATCACCGCGAAGACCTCTGATGAATGTGTCAAGAGCTTTGTCTCGATACGTAATCACCAGCATATTCATCGCCTCTGAACTTATTTCCATACTCGAGATTTTATTGAGAATAAGACTGAGATGGTGATAAACAGCTTACTAAAACCCTTGTTTAGTGTCGCTGCCTTGTACCAGGCCCGTTAACTGATACTCAAGGATGCCAAAGTCTCTTTTGCTAGTGTAGTGTATCGTTAGGCACTTCGAAATACGATCCCAATTCAAGGGGTATTATATGACTCGAGAACCGTACAATTTTGTTACAAATGACGTTAAGGATGCCATAATATCTTGGCGATTCCCTCAAGGGTTCGTTTGTTTTGAGAATTCTCGCAACGCTTTTGCGCCAGAAGCTAAACTCCCCTGGTTCACCTGAGAAATTCCGTAGACTTTTTACCACATCGGGTGTTTTGTCCAAGTCTTTAATTTATAATTTATTTACTATTACTATTATTCAACAGATAAAATCCAATTACTGAATATAGAAAATATAAAATACAAAAAATTCACTAACGAAAGAATGAAAAAATGAACAAAATAATAATGAAATGATAATGATACAAAATAAAGAACAATAATAAACAAAATCAAAATGAAAAAGTACAAATTCAAAATAAGAAAAATAGAGAAAAAAAAGAAAAAGAAAAAAAGACTACATTGAACTTGTAGTAAGCAAAACATTATATTTAAGAAAAGTTTTAAATGCATATAATGTCGGCGGTAAAGGACCAAACTGTAGATCATTATGTTGCCTCAGTAATCGCAACAGCGGAGAATAAAAAAAGAAATAAAAGCGCGCAAATGGCACACTAAACTCAAACGAAGAGCGGGTGCCATGCACTGCAACACGGACAGAAACGTTGCTGCTGATATCTGAATCTATCAACTTATGAAATAATTTGAAGAGTAGGCACTCATCCAGGAACAGTCTCCGTGATTCGAGGGAAGGGAGATGAAGGAACGATAGACGATCACTATAAGGACGATAAGGAAGCTGAAATTTATAAAACAGGGTGCGTGTAAATCTGCGTTGAACCGACTCCAACGCAGTATTTAAGTAGACAAAACGAAGACACCAAACTTGACAGCAATATTCAAGGATACTACGTACAAAGGAGAGGAAAAGGTGTACACAGGTGGAAATATTAACGAAAGCTTTAGAGGATCTAATAATAAAACCGGATAGTTTAGAGGCCCTGGTGGTAATATAAGAATTATGCTTATCAAATTTGAGCTTAGGATCAAATATTACGCCAAGATCTCTAAAATTATCAACGACATTAAGAGGAAAGCCACAAACAAAGTAGGGGAACATCAAAGGTGAAATTTTCAATGAGAAAGACATTTTGTGACATTTCACGATGTTCAAAGTGAGAGCATTGGAAGCGCACCAAGTCTGTAGGCTGTTGAGATCGTTTTGTAAAACTATACAGTCATCTTGTGACTCAATCATCTTGAAATCGTCGGCATACAAAAGAAAAGAAGAATGGATTGAAGAAGGGAGATCGTTTATGAACAAAAGAAAGAGAAGAGGACCAAGGATAGATCCCTGCGGAACACCTGATGCAGGATAAAAAGGAATTGAAGAGGAGGAACTAACAGTTACAATACAGGTACGGTCAAGGATGTAAGAGTTGAACCAGGAAAGAAGAGAACCAGCAATGCCATCGTACCTTAGCTTTTGAAGAAAGAGGCTATGGCTGACGGAGTCAAAGGCTTTGGAAAAGTCAGTATAAAGCACATCAACCTGCTTTTGATGGTCAAGACCGTGTGTGTGAAGGAAAGAAGGTTGGTTAAAGTGGATTTACCAAAACCATGCTGCTCATGAGCGAGAGTAGGCTGGATAAAGGAGTAGAGCCGCTTGTAAACCACTTTTTCAAGGATCTTGCTAAAGCAAGGAAGAAGGGAAATGGGACGATAGTTTGAGACGCATGTATGATCGACGGCTTTATGTATAGGAAAGATGTTGGCAATTTTCCAGCGAGAAGGAAAAGAGCCAGAAGATATACTTAAGTTGAACAAGATAGAAAGAGAAACGCACAGAGATGATGAAAGAGATTTAGCCAGGATATTTGGAATACCGTCGGAACCACTAGCGGTATTGGCATCGATATCGTTCAACAAAAGTTCAATTTCAACAGGGTTCGTTCGAAATGAGTGCAATTCAGGAGAGGATGTGGAGGGAAGATTTGAGGACTTAGAAGAGGATTGTTGTGAGAAAAAAGTGGAAAAGTATGAAGCAAAAAGCTCACACACTTCTTGTGGATTGGAGGCAGCTGTATCACCCAAGTGCATACCATTGGGGATACTAGGACTATTTTTCAAGGAACGGATGAATTACCAAAAGGATTTCGGGTGATTAGTTCTAATTGATGCTTCAACGCCATCAATGTAGGAGCGCATCACCTGCCTGACAACTTCTTTCGCTTTAGAGCGAAGATCCTTATGCAAAAGAAGGTCAACAGGTGAACCTGATCTTTGATATAAGTAACGAGCTGTATTTCTGGCTTCAAGTGCGATTGAAACTGCACTGCTGAACCATGCAGCATCGTTTGGTTTATTAGGACGATTAGTTGGTGTGAATAGTGGAATAAGGTTAGATAGGAAGTTATACTACTTGCACAGAGCATCATCAACGTCAAGGCCACAAAAAAAAGAAAACCAGTTGATTCTATTTATTTCAATTGCCATGCCGGTGAAATCATCCCTGTGAAAGTTGAAAGGTAATAAGGATGGGACTTTATTCCTCATAGAACGAATATTAGAAATTTCCAGAATAATAGGGGGGTGATGAGAATCAGGAGGAACATAAGGAAAGAGAGCAGTGCTTAAAAAAGTTATGATTTTGGGATATTGGACAAAGCGAGATTCAGAATTCTATTGCTGGCATTTGGTACATTGTTGAGCTGAGAGAGGGAACAAAGTGAGAGAAACGAAGACGTTATTAAAGAACCACTACTAGTCGAGATGATTACCGAATAGTCAACATCCCAATCTAGAGTAGGGAGATTAAAATCACCACAAAGCAGAACGTAAGCGGTGGGAAAATGACTGTTGAGGTAAGAAGAGAGTTCCGCCAGGAATTGTTCATAAATCGACAGAGGAAGGTTACAGGGGATATATATCGAAGCGACGACTAAGGTTTTGGCAGAAAGCAAGGAAATACGCACAAATATACACTCAACAGGAGGACAGAACGGAGCATAACGACAGAGTGTTCCATTGAGTGCCTTATTAATACCGACGAGAACACCTCCACCATGGCATTTACCGCTATTCAAACGATCTCTGTCTTTACGAAAAAACGGGGGGTCAGGTAAGATTTCTGAATCGAAGATATCAGCAGTAAGCCAGGTTTCTGCAAGACATATTATGTCGTCCGAAGCTAAAGTGGCAAAGAGCCTGAACTCATTAGTTTTGGTCCTCAAACCGCGGACATTTTGATAGTAAAGTCTTAATCCTAAGTTCTGGAGCTCCTTGCTGCTCTCGGATGAAAATTCTTACGAGGAAATCTGGTGAATACTTTGACCAGAGCACCAAGAGGCCAGAAAGCCTTTCGTAGAAACTCGTTGATGCCAGCAGAGACAGTTAAGCGGAAAGAAGCCACTTCCTGGTTTGGTAAGTTGTCAGGCGTCAGTTTTTTGCAGACCAGAAGTGGTGGCATCTAGCCAAGCTTAGCAGCTGCAAATTGCTTAATCGTCTCGGCTGAAGTATTCTAGTCTATGCGGGATATGAAGACTTGCAGTGGTGGTCTCACAGCTTTAACGTGGGGAAGTGCACCATTTGGTCGAGAAGATTTGACATGCACACTGGGTCGAATTTGAGGAACTACATGCGTTGCTGTAACGTCGGTACGAGGTGCGGAAGTGGTGGGAATATCCAATAGTAATAGCGCTGAGGTAGGAGGTCGATCACTAGGCTGTTGCTACGGCTGATGTTCATTAAAAATAGGTTGAGGCGATTGCAGTGAAAGTGATTGCGGAACTTGGGCACGAGATTTGCTCATGTTCCGAGTCGTGACTCCAGCGGGAGATTTTGGAGCATCAACTCTGTCAGTGATTTCACCAGAATCAACAGGCACAGCCGTATTCAGCAGTGGTTGGAGGCTTTTTAGAGCAACATTGACTATCTCTTCAGAAGCAATAAGTGTTTTAGCACAGAAGCAATAAGTGTTTCAGAAGCAATAAGTGTTTTTTTAGGTTACCGAGCTGGTTGTCATTGATCCTTTGATCTCGGTCAAGATACGGAACATGAGCAGTGCAAAGAGTCAATTACTGAAATATACATACACGTAAGACAAGACAAAATTAATTGGCTTTCAAGACACTCAACGTTGATAAGCATAGACTACATCCATATTCAACTGCAGCATTGATGTCTATAAGACATTTTGTCCTGGTTTGGACATATTCTATGTGGTTTATGTATATGATGTATGTCTTGGTTTGATGTATGCTGTCTTGAACTGGAACATGGCTGATGAATTTGATGAGACTATGTAAATACTTATCACGTGGAGTTAATAATGAACTAGAAAACTTAATGTGGGAAAAACATAGTAAGCAGCTCACATGAATTAAGTCATGAACTTATGCATGGGAACTAATTGAGTAATGGTTATGCATTGTCGATAGGTAAGAATAGCGTAAGCAAAAATTAAGCATAAATAGAATGTAAGAATGATATGAAGTTGAAGTTGGATCGTAGTCTTGAATGAATAAACGTTAATTGAAAATTACTTCATTTAGTTTTATTTAAACTAAATTGTTGCCTATCATCGGCAAGACTTAATGTAGCCTGCATTGGCTAATTAGCTCATATCGGCTGCACAAGTTACACTCAGCGCCAAACATGCGGCAATCTACAGGTTGCCTTAGGTAAATAAAAGTAAATTGACAAAAGAAATAAAACACCTAACCCACAATAAATTAATAATAGCAAACGCGTATCTCTTGAGGATTATATTAAAAGGAAAATCCTACCAAATGTAAACGAAGGAATTTTACATAGCGATCCTGGCAATTACGAACCAACGAGGGCTACTCCAACAGGAACCGACAGCGACTCCGAAATTGAGGACGGAGAGATAAAAGACTTCGACGAGTTCAAAAAGATCTTCGAAAGATGTATGATACGAACAAAGGAGCTTGCAGACAGTAAGAAGCAGCAGGAAGAATATGTGCCGACATCGATAAAACCATCCACACCACTACCCTCATACAAACCAACGTCACTACCTGGACCTCAACCGAGGAGAATTGAAGAATCTATTAGGAGGAAGAAAATTGAGGAACCGGTTATACAGAAACTACAAGGTAGGAAACGCAGTAGAAAGAAATTCAAAGCGCGACGAGACAAAGCGATATTACATCGAATGATTACCATATCTGCAGAGGACTTGCGAGAATCGTTTAAACTAAAATAAAATATGTATAGATGTAAACATAAAGAATAAAACAATTTATATAAAAAAAAAATGTTGTTATCAATATGGGAATTAATTGTAGCACTGAAGCTAATATTTTTGTTGAATGCAGGCAGACAATTAGCACTTCTGCCGTCTTGATAATTGTAGTTGCATTATTACATGTGTACAATGCTAAACATAGGAGATATGCAAAAAAGATAATGGATAGGAATATTATAGGAAGGAATCAGAATATTGTATAAAAAAAAGTATATATATATTGGTATAATGTAAAAAAAAAATTATAATAAGTAGAATTTGTAGTGTTAGGAATAGATTAATATGAATAAATAATAATAGACTAATATGAATTAATAATATGAAAAAATGACTGTTACAAAAGTAAAAGAATTGTTGCTAGAATTGCAGATTTTTCTAACAAATCTGAAAAAGACGAAAGCTTATACGGCTAAAACCCTTAAAAAAAATTAGAACATGCGGTTAGTTCCAAAGAAGTAGGAATATCATTATTAAATAAAATTAAAGAAGGTGAAGCATTAGAATTGGAATCAAGTTTTATATCAATCAGTGAAATATTGATTATAACACTTTTTGAGCGTTTAAATGCCATTAATGTAATCGTGACAATTGGAAAAATCTAGAATATACCGAGTTATCAGATTTTAATGTAGAAACCGCAATTAAAATAATTCCAATTTTTTTATGGAAAATATAATGTATTAGGGACATTTTTAACCTTCATAAAACTACTACAGACAAAATTGAATACTGAAGGTAAAGCAGAGGTTTTAAATTTGGTATTACATGTAAAGCTAAGCCCAATAGTAAAGACTTCAATTAATAGCGCAAACGTTGACAGTATAGACAGTTTAGAAAGACAATTACGTTTGAAATACAAAAATAATAAGACAGTACCTCAAATTCATACACAATTTGCTGGTTTATCACAAAAACGTTTGTCTGTGACAGCATACAAGGATAAAATATTGACTTTGGTGAACGAGTTGATTCAGTTACAAGTTAGTGAGTTAGGTACGGAAGTAGATCAGGTAACAAAACAGGCAATAGAAAGTATTAATGACACCTATGTACTCACAGTATTACTAAAGTTCGAAGAACATTAGTCTTAAACTCGTTTCGCCGAAAATTCATATTTCTTTATATATATATATATAAATATATATAAATAAATATATATATATATATATATATATATATATATATATATATATATATATATATATATATATATATATATATATATATATATGTATATATATATACATATATATATATACATATATATATATATATATATATATATATATATATATATATATATATATATATATATATATATATATATATATATATATATATATATATATATATATATATATATATATATATATATATATATATATATATATATATATCAGCAAAATGATTAAGGGAGATAATCTCTGGAGTGGCCGATTCGATTGAGCTGAAATTTTCGGAGAACGGAGACGTATATAGTAGGTAGGTTCCCAAATTCAGATATTCTAAACCTTTTGGCGGCGGCGAGCCTTTTAGTGAATTTTGAGGTGCTCCTATATTTCCAAGCAGTGTAAATTTTTGTCACAGAAATGTATTGGGGACGAAAACCTATTATGTTCTAAGCTTGTCTATGATAAAGAATTGAAAATTTTGAGCCGTGTGTGGGTGCCAAGTGCCTAAAAGTAGGCAAGGATTTTTTTTCAAATTTTGATTTGTCATTTCTTCTGACAAAAACATTGGATCATCGTAACATTCGCAGAGCGTATTGACGTTGGCTAAACTTAAACACACATGGATTTTCAAGATAGTGCAGGTAATCCTGTCGCTACGGCAGGCTCCTGAAATAAAACCCTTCAAGTCGTTGACCCTCCTCAAAAATTTTTGATTTTTGACAAAAACTTCAAATCATTAATAAATTGTAACCTTTTTCCATCATGTCAAATTAAAATTTTTAAAACTCCGATTTGCACAAGAACGGCAACCCATCACCAAATTACCTCTATTTTCAGCACTCGAAAGTTCTGTTCACGAGAACTGACGACCAGGATATCCAATCATAATGAAATATACAGGAAATGTTGGTATTAGCTAGGGCCATGTCGAATAAAAGTGATTATGAAATGCGGGCAACCCAATGGCAGTGGTCCCATATTGAAAAATAACTGAAAAAAAACAAACTTTTTGGCCTATAGCTTCCGATTAAGCCGTCAGATTTTTACAAAATTCAAACAGTACTTGGATGTTACTCTATGTAACATTTGGTAAAAATTTGGTTGAAAAATTAGTATAGCGCTGGCAGCTGTGGTGATTTTTGTCTCATAAATCCTTCAAATTTGCTCAGCAAAATTAAGCTTTTTTCCCTATAACTTCCGGTCCAATGTAGAAATCAAAACGAAGTTCTTGCAGTAAATTGACCTAAATGTGAAGTAAAAGTGGTAGGAATTTCGTACAAAAGTCATGAAAGAGCTGCCAGCTAGGACCATTTTTGTAATTTTCTGAAATTTCTTTACTGAGCGATGATGTCATTAGATTTGTAAATGAGAATGATCCTGGAATGAAAATTAACAACAAATATTCACGCTTCAAAAATTTGGAAAGTTTTGAGGGTGGTTACCCTAAAATTATTTTCACCCGTATACCTTCCAGCGCAGTGATTCAATCGAAACGAAGTTTACTGGTTGGGTTTAACTTAACGTGAAGCAGATTTGGAATTTTTTTGTTTTGCTGCTGATACAGGGTAATCAGCATTAGCCATTTTCGTAAATATTGCACCAACAAATGCTTCAAATAACGTACTCTAATGCATTTGCGATAAAAATAAGGAACCAATTTTTCAATTTTCAGAGTTTTGAACATTTTCCGGATGGCAGCCTCAAACAACGTTTAACCGCTGAAACTTTCGATGAAATCCTCCGATGCGAACGAAATTCAAAGGATAAGTTGATTTTAGTATGAGCTTGTTGGGAAAGTGTTGCCAGCACTGAACATTTTCATCATTTGTGTTATAGTTGAGTTTTGTTGCTTGGGATAAGGAATGGTTGTAAAAAAAAGTGTATTACGTCTTCCCACATTTTTTTGTCACTCAAAGACAATTTCTTCGAAAATTAGTTTTCTAGCGGTTCTGATGCGCTAGTTTTGTATTATTTCCTTAAGTAAAATACTTAAGCTAGATACAAATATATTTCATCCTAGAGTTAAAGAGCTACTTAAATGATTTATTATGCTTATGCTTTTCATTTCTGCTAACTCTAAAATAAAACTAATAGCTTAGTTAAAATTGTAAACCTATGTACAAAAAGGACTTAATCCGCTTGAAACAACTTTTTTTTAACCATTTTTTTATTATGCAGATACCCTTACAAATTTTACAGGGATCCGTATGCCAGCTTCTGCTGATTGGATAGATCCTTAGCCTTCCTTTTCGTTTTTTTAGTTCGAAGATCTTTCCAATACTGGTCAAATGATTTTCGTCTTTCTATGTATCTCGATCGTCTTTCGGATTCCTGCTGGGGATCTGCTTCTCGTGCTGCAGCTTTCGGATTCCTGCTGGGGATCTCTACCTCTCATGTTGCAATTTTTTCTGCAAGTCTGAAAAAAAAACATTATTAGTTTTTCACTATCTTTATAAATATCTTGTACTTACCTATAGAAGAGAGATTCTCACCCGCGTTCGTAGTTTTTATTTAATGTTCTCCCAGATCCCTCCTGGGGGTCTGTTTATGTTCCTCAATGGCCTCTGCTATTCCATCTTTTTGCTTGCATATATTAAGCAAGGCTTCTTGAATTACTAGCTTTTTGCTGTAATCTTTTTTAAAAAATACTAAATATTTTCAATACCTGTTTTTTTATTTAAAAAATTCTACTCACCTAAAAAAATCTTTTTTTCTCTACTGCTACTGCTTCAAGTATAAGTCTTGCTGATAATATGCTTTACCATTTTCTCAACTAAGACTTTTATACTATTTCTCAAGGCGATTTCACTTAACCCCCAAAAGAATCTTTCGATCAAAAACGTTATACCTTTCACTTTAAAAATAAAAAGTGTTTACAATGTTGGTACTGGTAACAGTTGAGCTATCTCCGTCCATTTACTGTTATGAACATCATGCGTATTTCTACATGTGTCAACATTGTAGTCTTGTCGGCTAATGACTTTATGAGGTATTCAATTTATAATACTTTCATTTTTCCCAAGTGCCACAGCACTGACTACTTATTATCAATCTCTCTGTATACTTTACTTGTACTACACTTTACGTATACTTTTCTCTGCTAGTATCAACATTGTTGTACCTGTTAAACTCGTATTTGTATAATCATTTTAGCATCCATCTCTTATAGCTTATTGGTATGGTTCGCAATGGTGTATAAACTACCAATCCTCCGGTGGAAAACCATAATCTTTTTACGAGTTGACCAGCTCAAAATATGGAGAGTATTATGATCCCTATTTATATAACTCTATTTGTTATTATTCTATTTGTTATTTATTCTATTTTTCTTTTTATTTACAGAATACTTATGAACTTTTAAATTCAACTGGGGGAGATGGTGATACTATAGTAGCCACCAGGTCTCTGGAGGTTGGAAAGGAACATAGAATTAAATTTTTCCGATTGGTGATGGAGCTATGCCTGAATTACAGTCGACGCAGCGAAGCGCAGCCAACAGTGACCAACCGCAGTGAACGAGATCGCCTGGTTACACTGCAACGTGACTAAGTGTCAGTGAAGTAGAAGAATTTTCAGTTAAGGTTTGAATTCCACAGTGACATCTCTGTATCCGCCTGTAACCTTCTCATGAATAATCGGGCGCTCCTTTACTTGGGCTATCAGCACCTCTATTGACACCTCGTCATCCAACACTGCATCTTTAATTGACTGCATTTTGGAACAATGCAATGTATTTTTTGATTAATTCGAGGGTGTTCTTTTCTATGCACTGTAAATAAGTTTAATTCTAACGTAAACTCAACCGTATATTTATGCCAAATGCTTTAAAAGTTTCTTTTACTACTTGCCTTTTACCATGATCACCTTTGAAATCTTACTTGGCTCCTGCAAATTTTTCCAATGTTTTTTAAATTAAACATCACTGATGGGTTTTGAGGAGAACGCCAAATAGCCCGCGTAATAAATATATAAGTACATTTGACTAGATCTTGTACGAGAAAAAAACTGGTCTTAAACCATAGTTAAATTAAAAGTAATCCAACGACAACCCTCGTACGGGTCTAGGAGTTGAAGCTAGGAGGAGCTTCTTTACAATTTTATCAATCAATGTGAATACCAGTGTGGAATTCGACGACTCACTTTACCCCTGATTTTTAACCACGTACCTAACTAGAGCTAGGTGAACTCAAAGCTTGGTTTGCGGGCCTTCGTCCGAACTTGGATTCGAATCAGGGATCCCACAAGCAAGAAGTCAGTAATCTACCAACTAGGCTATTCAATTATTTTAAATTACTATAATCAATTTGTTATTAATTATCTTTCAAATTTGCTATTAACTATCTTTTTATTTTACTTTTAACTATCTAAGCTATTACCAGTAAAAATTGTTTTCGAATTCTTCAAAAGATTAATAATATAAAATCAACTCTATTTACATTTTCGCATACATTTGAAATCCCGCGCGTTTCTCAAGTAATTACAGCTGATTGCAACTCTTCGATGCGACAAAAGTTGAATCCATTTCGACCTGAGTTGTGCCTGGCTGAGCTTAGCTGTGACATGTCGACGTAGGGTGTGTTTACTGCTATGGAAAACCCATATAATCAACTCAACTGACAGCTTGGCTGCGGTAGACGACGTCACAGTGTGCTTCAGAGGTAAGGCTTGCGGTCCATCTGGATGATGGAGTTTTCTGCTTTCTACCCCCTATATTCACCGAAAGGCTAAGTCGCAGCGACAGGTGGGATGATCTGAATCTATCAGCGGACCAATATATGGCATTTGACGGTGTTGACGAGTCGCGTGGTGGTTTTTTAAAAATTAAATTTTTCAAAAAATAATTGTAAAAA
>CANBKX010000080.1:0-19497 GCA_947369275.1 Nemotelus nigrinus
GCATAAAATGTATTTTCGTTTTTTGTTAAGTACACCCTAACGGTTACTTGGTATTAGGGCATGCAATCCCGAGATTTCGGGATCTCGGGATCCCGACACATTTTGGACACTTTCGGGATCCCGAATTTTTTATCGGGACTCCCGAGATTTCGGGACTGATATAATTGAACCCATTTTGGGAACTAGAAAGCAGAACTTAATACTAAAAGAAATATTGTTTTATGAAAACGGAGGCGGAAGCCAGTTTTCATAAAAACACTACCGATAATGAATTACAACTGGCGTATGATTACATGTTTATTATCCTACCAAAAAGTGTACAGCTGGATATATGTGCAGTAAAATCAGGTCGTTCGTTTTTGACTAATTTTATAACTTACTATCATGACCAAATAAAGAGCTTTATTGGATAAGAAAATAAGAGGAATTTAGATGCAATTATAGATTAACGTCTTACTTGCTAGTACCCATGTACATATGTGCATAAATTTAACATTATAATGAACCTAGCTTCCGGTTTTATATGTATATAATTGAAATAAAGTTTTAATTGAGTACGCCAATATATCTGCCAATATATCTGTTCAAATTCCCCTAATATAGTTTTTTTTTATAAAATCCCGAAATCTCGGGACTATCTCGGGATCCCGAAAATTCTAATCCCGAATTTCGGGATCACCATTTCAATCTCGCGATTAATGCCCTACTTGGTATTCTGTTATCAGCTCTTTTTAAAATATTTTTGTTTTATTACTAACAAAATATTATTGGAAATGTTTTTGCGGGATGATTAAAATTGAACAACTTTTTATTAACATTAAAAATTTTAATCTACATTGAAAATTCTATTTTGACAAAGTGGTTTCGAAAGTATGCACTGCTTCTCATCAGACACCAGCACACAATGCATACTTGACTGGCGTGACCACTTGCAGGTGGAAATCATTACATTTTTATTTATGCTAGTTGTGACAAATTTTAACATCTCCGACTTATATCCATGGATATAATTTTACTTAGTAAAGGTAATTGAATTTGATCACGGTTCCCTTCTTGTCTATAAATCAGCATAGACAACTTATATCATTTCTACAGCATCGAAGCCGAGCATATTGAAACGGGAAACTTCGATCGTTTTGCGGAATCAGCCTCCGAAAGCAGAATCAAATTGGAACTGTTTTTGCGGGATGATTAAAATTGAACAACTTTTTATTAACATTAAAAATTTTAATCTTCATTGAAAATTCTATTTGGACAAAGTGGTTTTGACAAAAAACCTACCTCCACACTATCAAAAAAGTTTAGTCGACTAACAAAGGAAGCTAAACACAAATTTTACTCGAAGAAGCTTGAAACATTGGCTGCAAGTAGCTCAAAATAATGGAGAATTATAGATGAATTAATGCAGGCAGAAAAAACACAACGCAGTAGGCAACATGTGTTGATCAATTATCTATAAATGGATTACAAATTTCAAATTCAGAATCTGTCGCGGAAGAATTAAATAGTTATTTTGCAACGATTCGAATTAACGTCACCCAATAATTTCATAATGCATTCGAGCAAATAGATAGTACAATACCTGAAAACTATGCCAGTATTCATTTAAGACCTACAGTGCCAAGCGAAGTAGTGGCAACTTAGATAAACTAAAAACCAGAGTTTCTCCAGATGTAGACAATTTAACATCCGAAGACATCAAAATGCTTAAAGATGAAATAGCAGAGATGCTAACAAAAATTATGAGCATGCATTTAAAGGCACGAATAACGATGATCTTCAAGGAATATGACCATTTGTATCCCTCAAATTATCGGCCAATCGCCGTTACCAGTGTAATTAGCAAGATATTGAAAAGAATCATAAATTTCCGTATAGTACAACACATCAACGAGACATCAATTTTAGCGCCTATTCAGTACGGTTTCCAAGAACATAGTAAAACAATAGCGGCCACATTAGATGCGGTCCAATTTATTAACAAATCATTGGATAAAGGTTACTATGCGGCAGCCATTTTTTTCGATCTCAAGAAAGCTTTTGGTATATCACAAAATTTTGTTCTAACGTCTCAAAAAATATGGCATTTGCAAAAAGTTTAAATCGATGAATAAAGATTTTTTATTGGATAGGTGGATTGTGAATCACAGTGCATCTGTCGGAAACGTTTCATCAACATAGGCACACCGCAGGGATCAATTCTTGGACCCGTGCTATTCATCCTGTATGGGAACTGCATTCAACATCTCCAGCTGTGTGATAAATTGGTCCTCTTCGCTTATGATTAATTTTTTTTATGTTCGGGAAAGAATGAAACATCTCTGGAGTATAAAGTTAATAGAGATCTAGAACAATACCAAGTGTGGCTTCAGCGAAGCAAACTGGTCGTAAATGTCCATAAGACCAAATACATCATATTCCAGCAGCAGAACATATGCCCTGTAAATACATTTATTCAATTCGACGAAATCCGTCTGAAAAAAAGCTGAATCAATGAAATACCTTGGATTGGTCGTTGGATGAGAAAATGTCATGGTTACACCACATATACCACATCAAACATAAAGCCGCACCAATGATTGCAACTTTAAGAAAATATGATTTCTTGGATATCATATATGCACTATTTACCCTGCACTATGTTGGAGATAGCTAACTGAGAAACCAGGACTGCTTGAAATCTATCTCTTCCGATTCCAAGAACTGATAGATTGTAAGTGGACCCAATACAGCAGGCTATCGCATTTTATAATTAATTTCCGAACTCGATAAAATCAGCAAAACACCTAATAGATTTAAAAACGTACTTGAAATCACACGTCAAAAACAACAATCTTTAATGAAGACGGACACCAGAGTTTTTTGCAGACTTTTCTCTGGATACATATCAAGGAGGATAAATATATAACAATACACAAACTGTATTTAGAATTGATAACTATTGTACTTTCCCTAATATCAATGCTTCAATTGTCTGGGAAGTACTTGGACTATGTATTTGATGACGCATTGATGCACACGGACCGTGCATACTGATTGATAGATGGAGAGAGTGGAAGGACGGGAGGAAAAAATGTATTGCAAGATATATATATATATATATATATATATATATATATATATATATATATATATATATATATATATATATATATATATATATATATACAGTGGCTCACAGCTTATTTGATACAGTGACTTTTAAAAAATGCAAATCACTGTAACTTTGAAATTGAGAACCCTATGCAAAAAATTTAAACGTATTTGACTAGATGCATGTTCAACGAATACAATGCAAACCAAAAATGTTCCAGCAATATTCCTCGGCGTCCCTTAAAAGAGAAATACCACTGGCGCAGAAAAATTGCAGCTCACAGCTTATTTGATACAGACACTTCAATGCGAATAAACTTCTATTTCTCGCGGAGTTAATCTGTGTTGTTTTTGTTTCTTGAATTTTTGATAGTGTTTAAACATTGGCTTAAGTAAGTTTTAGCGAGATCTTGTAAGCTGAAGTACCAAAATGAGCCAAACTTGTAAAATGGGTCATCGCACCACAATTCAACAGCGCGAAATAGTATTAAACCACTTTAAAAAAGGACAAAGTGTTCGAAAAATTGCTGAAAGTGTGAATTTGAGTGTCTCTACAGTGCAGCACATAATTGAGCGCTTCCTACACGAAAATCGGGTAGAAAATAAGAGGAGAAATGCGCCAAACAATATTTTCACCGTATCCGACGAACGATACATTGTAAGGAAAGTGAAAGCAAACACGAAGATTTCCGCTCCAAAATTGGTTACTGAGGTTCATCGTGAATTAAGGAAGTAATGTAGTGCTGAATCCGTCCGACGAGTGCTTCGCGACTATGATTTCAGGGTCCGAGTAGCTCGTAGGAAGCCTTTCATTTCCAAAAAAAATACAATAAGCCAATTTGCCTTTGCCAAAGAGCATGTGGGAAAGCCATCCGCGTTCTGGAATACGGTTATTTTTGCGGGCGAGTCCAAGTTTAGCATTTTTGGCTCCGACGGAATGTCATATGTCTGGCGCAAAGCAAACACTGGGCTAAACAAGGAGAACCTCAAAGCTACTGTGAAGCATGGTGGTGGTAATGAGATAGTTTGGGACTGCATGTCTGCAACCGGAGTCAGAAATTTAAAGTTTATTGAGGAAACAAGGGACCAAACAAAGTACCTTGATGTACTCAAAAACAATTTGCTGCAAAGCACTGAAAAACTGGGTGTTAGCAACCAATTTCGTTTGTACCAAGACAATGATCCAAGGCACAAGTCGGGAATTGCGCAATCCTGGCCAATTTGGGATTGCCCTCATTTGATGTCTCCGCCGGCACAGACACCAGATATGAACGTCAGTGAGAATCTGTGGACTTTGTTGGATAACAACATTAGAAAACACAAGATTTCTAATAAACAAAACCTGAAGAAAGCACTGCTAGAGGTATGGCAAAAAATTACTCCTGACATCACAAAAAAACTCGTTGATTCAATGCCGAATAGGCTCCAGGCTCTGCTTAAGTCTAAGGACTATCAAACAAAGTATTGAAATCCACTGGAAACCTCATAATTCACAAAAATTTTAATGTTCAATCAAACTGTATCAAATAAGCTGTGACATGAAATTTGTTATTATTTTTAGTTTTTTTGTTTTTTAAGATGTAAAACAGCAACTTTGTAACAAATATAAACTTGTTTAATAAACAACAAACAATTGCCTTCAAAATGGTGTTCAAATTTTTTTGATATTGTTATTATTTTTTGAGTTATTGCAACTTAATTTTTTAAAGAATCACTGTATCAAATAAGCTGTGAGGCACTGTATATATATGTTATATATATATATATATATATATATATATATATATATATATATATATATATATATATATATATATATATATATATATATATATACATATATATATATATATATATATATATATATATATATATATATATATATATATATATATATATATAGGGGAGAGGGCTGGGTTGTGAGCCAATAGCATTTTTTTTTCCCTAATTGACCGGCAGCGCCGCCTGTCTGCGTAAGCTTGTATTTTATCATGAGTCAGTTTTTGTGCTAACGCAGAAGCTGACAGTCAAATTGCTTCTGACAGCTGCAGACGTGGTACTCACAATTGATCGCGAAAAGTTTATTTGATTGTTTGTAAAGTGCTTCAAAAGTGGACGAATTTATGCCGTAGCGGTAAGTGTTATGCATATTTGTTGAGTGTTTTGATTATATTTTTCGATCCAATATTGGTTTTTCTCGCATTGAGTTTTTTTTTTGTACGTTTCCAAATTTACGTCATGGTTGGGTTGTGAGCCATCTCAGTGGCTGGGTTATGAATCATCCGTCTTTCATGCTAAAGTTGTATCAGAACTATCAAATAACATTATATACATTGTTATAAAGTGGTTTTATGTAATTTTACGCTATTTTCGTTAGATTCATGTTTATTTATTATAATTTTTAGCCATGTCAACCTCACAAACAACCCCCGCAAAAACAAAAAAATCCAATGAAATGAATTTTAATGCGTTGTTGGATGCCATTAAAGACAATTTGTTGGAGAAAAAATCCATACGACTGGCTGCCCGTGAATATAGAGTCGATAGGATGACGCTGAACCGCTGTGAAAAAAGTTTTCGATCATTTCACCGATATTTCTACCGTTAAAGATGTTGATTTGTTAGAATTCATCCGCACTTGCAATACGCACATTCCGTCGAACATGGTATGGTTATCAACTTTTTTCAATCGTATTTTTTAAGTGTCATTCTTTTTTTATACAGTGTGTTCGCCTAGATAGTATATCAATAACACTATTTGATTTCCAAGTTTTTCCACGAAAGGAAAAAGGTCATAAATTTTAATATTTGTAGGCGAGGAAAAGGAAGACCCCAATTTTCACGCTCTAGCTGATACAAGCAACTATCACCTAATAGGTCCCGAAGGATTCGATGTTGATTTTTGACTTTTGGGGAAAAAATTCCTGTTCATTAATTTGAGAATATTCGTTGCGGCTGGAGCGTGAAAATTGGGGTCTTCCTTTTCCTCGCCTACGGATATTTAAATTTATGGAAAAGTTAGACTTCAAAATAAAATAGTGTTTATCCAGGCAGATGCCTTGTATCTGAAGGTAACAAAACTGAAAACCACTCAAAAACGTTTGAAAAAGTTGGAATTTTAATTTAAGAAGGAACTGTAGACACTGTAGTGCAAGAGAGACGTATAGAACGGAAAGCAAATGAGAGGAAAAAGAACGAAGAGAAAATGTGTTCGGTTTTCTTTTAATTGGATTCCTTTTTTTTCAAGTTAAAAAAAGTTAGTTGCGGGGCCTAGATATATAAAAATTTATGAAATCATTATACATCTTCTTAGAAATTTGAATGGTTTTCTTCCAGGTTTTCTCTCCCTCGCAAGAAAGAGTCCTCGTGGAGTATATTCTGAAATGCGTCAATCATTATTATGGCCTCAGCATCAATGAACTAATGGAATTGGCGTATCAGTTTGCAGTCAAACTCAAAGTCGATTATCCTGAAAGTTGGAATGAGCACTCAAAAGCTGGTCGTATGTGGTACCGAGGTTTCATGAAGCGCCATAACAACCTTACGTTGAGGACACCCGAGCAGACATCAATGAACCGAATCAAAGCTTTTTGCAAGACAAACGTAGAGAGTTTTTTTTTCAAATTTTGGTCAGTTGCTTGACAAACACCAATATGACAGCGCTTCCATTTACAACATGGATGAAAGTGGATTCTCAACGGTGCCAACAAAAATCGGCAAAGTCATTGCCATGAAAGGGGCGAGGCGCGTTGGGCAATTGGAAGCTGCTGAGAGAGGCACCATGGCTACGATGGCTCTCACTGTGAGTGCAAGTGGGAATTCTATTCCTCCGTTTTTTTTGTTTCCGCGCAAGAAAATGCAGGCATGTTTAATGGACAATGCTGCAAGTGGTGCAGTAGGATACGCCAATTCATCTGGATGGATGTGCCAAGAAGAGTTTGTGCGTTTCATCGAGCATTTCATCAAGTTTGTCAAGCCGACAGTCGCTTCGCCAGTTTTGTTGTTGTTGGACAACCACACGTCTCATCTATCGGTCGATGCCTTGGATTTGGCGGCTGCGAATGGGGTTCACATCCTCTCGTTTTCCCCTCACTGCAGGCACAAATTGCAGCCACTGGATGTTTCTGTGTTTGGGCCAAAAAAGAATTACTACAAGAGCCAATGTTCCGCTTGGCAAAAAAACAATGCCAATAAGGTACAGTTTACTCTTCTTCGCGCATCGTTTTTCGCATTTTAAACTATGTTTTTAATAAAATGACATTTTTTTCAATTTTATTTTATTTTTCCTTCGTATTATTAAACAGTCTTTCAAAAACTTAACATGTTTATTTCTATTTTTGCAACATGTCTTGGAAATTCGTCACGTTGCTGGTATCGTTTGTAAGACATTGGACTTAGCTTTGACGCCCAAAACAATAAAATCAGGATTTTCGGCAACTGGTATTCAACCATTCAACCCTGACATTTTTACCGATGCTGATTTTTTCCAGGCTGTAGAAGTGAATGCTCGTGAAGTTGAAGTCGATGCTGGTCTCGATGAAGATGAACAACGACGGATTATTTGGAATCCATTGAAGGTCGGTCGTGAAGAAACTGTTGACGGCACTCCATCTACTTCTCGTGATTCATCGACTTCTCGCTCTGTATCAGTCTCGTCACACAGCACCAATATTATGTCGCTTCTGGACGAAATTGGACCATTGCAAGGAGCTACACCTCGCGCAAAATCAAAACGTGGCCGAAAGGCAATGGAAAGCTGCGAATTGACTTCTCCAGACAACATTAACCTTTTGAAGCATAAGAAACAAGAAAAAACGTCAAAGTCACCAGGAAAGGCAGCGAAAAAGAAGGCACAACCACCAGCCAAGCGTCCCAAGACAAAAAAACCAACACCTTCAGAACTATCGGATGAAGACATTGATTTTTGCACGATTTGTTTGCGGGTTTTGCCAAAAGAGCTGACCCCCAACAACTCAATCAAATGCAATTCATGTGGCCGGCCTGTCCATTTGAAGTGCGCCAATATGACGAGATCATATTTCACGTGCAAACATTGCGATACAGATGATGAATGATGAATTGCGATGTAGATGAAGATGATGAATAAAAATGGTTAATATTACTTTCACAACTTGTACTTTGCTTGTTTTGCTTCTTTAAGTGTTGTGAATAAATGCACTTTTCGCCTAACATACAATTATGAGTGTTTTACTTCGATTTTTCTGAATTTCATCAGGATTTGACCAGTGGCTCACAACCCAGCCACTTTTTTGAAACAGCCAAAAATCACGTCCTTCGAAAATTGGCCGTAAAAATTTACCGATCTATCAAAACCCAAATCTGTCTATATAAAAAAGTTGCGTGTTATGTTTAGCTTTCAAACGGTATCTTGCATTTTTTGATATCTTTATTCTGTAAAAAGTTACAGACCAAAAACAAAACCCGGCTCACGACCCAGCCCTCTCCCCTATATATATATATATATATATATATATATATATATATATATATATATATATATATATATATATATATATATATATATATATATATATATATATATATATATATATATATATATATATATATATATATATATATATATATATATATATATATATATATTTATATATATATATATGTATACATATAAGCATTCATGTGTACATACATATATAAATATAAACATATATATATATATATATATATATATATATATATATATATATATATATATATATATATATATATATATATATATATATATATACAGTCCCTGGCCAAAAAATTATGATCACTTGCAAATTTCATCATTTTGCTGCATTGTCTTAAGTCTTTCTTAGTTAAAACGCATGTGGCGTTTAATTGCTGAATGTTCGGGATTACCTGATTAGTTTACCGTGAATTTATCATGGTTTGATCATTTTTTCAGGTCAAAAAGTATAAATGCCTGGCAAAAGGTGTGAAAATTGCCAGTTTTTCAAGTGTACAAGAATCAGTGAGTGTGTTGTTTTCGTATTGTTTTCTGTGAATATTTTGTTAGTTGCGTTTGAAATTTCATATTTTAGTGAAATAAACATTAAATACTTACGTAAGTTATGCAATTGGTGATACTTGAAGCCAAAAGTTTAGCCAAAAAGGGACACAATTTACGAATATTTATTTATTTATGAAAATTTAGTATGGGACGTAAAGCAGATATCACTGCAGAGAAAAAATCTGCCATATCTGCACTCCTGAGATCGGGAAACCATTCCTTAAGAAAAATAACTCGCTTGGAGGGTGTTTCGCCGGGTACTGTTAAGCACATTCAAAATAAAATGACAGAAAATCTGTCTCCCATTGGTTCGAATCGAGCAAATTGTGGGAGAAAAAAAAAGACTACGCCCAGGGGTGATCGGAAAATTATTTCCATTGCTGCTGGACACCGCAGGTCACCTTTACGTGACCTCAATAAAATGATTTCCGAGGCGGGCGTGGATATATCGGAGCGAACTTTACGAAGAAGGTTGAAAGAAGCAACAATCACTGCAGTTCTCCGGCTACAACCTTCCACCGCAAGAGACAACACGCCAATGTTGGAATAATTTGTGAATATGGGTGACTTCGAGACAGACTGCTTCTCTACCACCACTCTTAACATCTTATACTTCTATGTTTTTATCCAACGATATCATCGAAAGTTTCAGCGACTAACCTATGTCTGGGGTTGCCAGCCGAAAAATTTCCAAAACTCGGAAAATTTATATATCGGTTGCTTATTTTATTGTAAATGCTTTCCTTATGAATACAAAATAGAAGCATCTGTTGGTGCAATATGTACGAAATTGTCTGGTGCTCGTAATCATGCATTAGCACCATAGCTGCTTCACGTTGAGTTAAAATTTACCCTGTGAATTTCCTTTCGATTGAATAGCTGCGCTGGAAGTTATATGCCTCAAAACTTTTCAAATTTTTGAAACCTAAATATTTGTTGTCATTGCAGAATATTCCCATTTGAAAATTTTATGACAACATCGCTCGATAAAGAAATGTTAGTAGATTACGAAATTCATCATAACTGGCAACCCTTCCATGATTTTTCAACGAAATTCCCACAGAATTAGAAATGCAGCAAGATCCGCTTGTCACATGAATTTCGTTTTCAATTCAGTACTGGATCGGAAGTTATAGGGAAAAAATCGTTATTTTCCTGACTAATTTTACAATATTTTGGAGACGAAAATTGCCATAGCTGCCAACCCTATACTAATTTTCCAACAAAATTTCTATGAAATCTTTTTCAGAGTAAGGTTCACCTACTAAATTGAATTGTCTAAAATCTGGTGGCTAAATCGGAAGCTATAGGCCAAAAAAACAGTTGTTTTTCTCAGCGACTTGGTCCTAGCTAATTTCAACCTGTCCTGCAAATTTCATATTGATCGCATTATTCGATCGACAGTTCTCGTGAACAGAAGTTTTGAGTGCTGAAAATGGAGGTAATTTGATCATGGGTTGCCGTTCTTGTTAACCGTGGAATTTTGAAAATTTTCATTTGACTTGGTGGACAAAAGCCAAGATTTATCAATTATTTGAATTCATTTTCAAAAATTAAAAATTTTTCAGGAAGGTCGATGATTTGAAGGATTTTTGTTCAGGAGCCTGCTGTAGCTACAGAGTTGCCTGCAAAATCTTGAAAGTCCACGTGTGTTTATTTTTTGTCTACATTAATACGCTCTGCAAATTTCACCAAGATCCATTGTTTTCTTTAGAAGTTATGACAAATCGAAATTTAAAAAAAATCCTTGCCTACTTTTAGGCACTCAACGCCTACATAAGGCTCAACATTTCCGATTCTTTATTAAAGACAAGCTACAAAAATAATCAGTTTTTAAAATTTAAAACAAAACACATCATAGATCTGCTGCATATGTTTGGCAGAGTAAAGTTTTTTTTTTGTGAAAACATATGCTTAGTTTTCCAAACATGCAGCTAAGGTGCAATTCCAGAGACGCATTTGACCCTGTGTACTACTTGTTGTCTAATATCGTCCCAGAATTAGACCACTCAACTGAATGACAAGGCTTAATAAAAAAATATGTACCCGAAAAATACTGCCATTGTTAAAATACGCATAAATAGCACATGGTGTTAAGCGATAAAATTTTATTTCATCTACAAACAACATAAAAATACAAATATATGATTGCAGGATACCAGATTTAAAATTTTGCGCCATGCCTTTGCCCCCGCTCAAACCTCAAAAATTCTAATTACCAACGGCTTAGTCATTTTATGATAGATGGTAAGTATGTTCCCGTACTTGAATCTATAGGTCTGTTTCCGTACTTGAATCTATTATAATATATTAAAATAGATTCGCAGCAAGTCGTTTCCGTACTTTTGCTGCAAGCCAAATGCAAGCCAAATTTTGCAGCAAAAAGAAGCCGGCTGCCAAATTCTGTTACTGCTGCATTTTGCTGAAAGTACGGAAACAGACCTTATTATAATATATTAAAATAAATTCGCAGCAAGTCGTTTTTGTACTTTTGTTGCAAGCCAAATTTTGCAGCAAAAAGAAGCCAGGTGCCAAATTCTGTTACTGCTGCAGTTTGCTGAAGTACGGAAACAGAACTGGTCTGTTCGCATACCTGACTCTATTATAATATATTACGATAGAGTCGCAGCAAGTCGTTTTTGCATTCTAGCTGCAAGCCAATTTTTGCCACGAAAAGAATTCAGCTGCAAAAATCTGTTGCTGCTGCAGTACGTGAACAGACCTAAGCCTTGCACTTTTTGTTTTTATTCAAGTTTTGCATTATGTTTCGTTCTATTCGGATAGAACTTGCGCTTCAATCCGAGAGCAGCAATTTCGTTTAGTAATTTCATATCAAGTTATGTTCTTTTAAACTGGAGTGGATATTATGTTAATATACCTTAATCGAACTAAATTATACAAACATTATTTTCTTCTATTTAATGTTTTTTAATTTAATATTTTCTTCTTTGATGTTTGTATAATTTAGTTTGATTAAGGTATATTAACATAATATTCACTTCCACTTTAAAAGAAGATAACTTGATATGAAATTACTATTGTTTTTGGTCAGTGCCGTAACCATTGCCAAATTCTTGCCGATTTCGGCATGAAACCACAACATACCACAACGACCCATGATTACTTAAACTTTACAGAGTGCTGTTTCAATTTCGCGATGTAATACGAAACTGAAGCTTTATAATGTTCAAAAAATTTATGTTCTAAGATAAATCGCCACCGCACAACACAATTAATTATGTTTGAAATTAACTTTGCTGGGAAACACTACCGACACCGTGAACGATTGACAGCCGATTTTGACAGTTAAGTTCAAGCAGGCCCAAGTCCAAGAGAATCAAGGAGTGCGTTATATATATATATATATATATATATATATATATATATATATATATATATATATATATATATATATATATATATATATATATATATATATATATATATATATATATATATATATATATATATATATATATAACGCACTCCTTGATTCTCTTGGACTTGGGCCTGCTTGAACTTAACTGTCAAAATCGGCTGTCAATCGTTCACGGTGTCGGTAGTGTTTCCCAGCAAAGTTAATTTCAAACATAATTAATTGTGTTGTGCGGTGGCGATTTATCTTAGAACATAAATTTTTTGAACATTATAAAGCTTCAGTTTCGTATTACATCGCGAAATTGAAACAGCACTCTGTAAAGTTTAAGTAATCATGGGTCGTTGTGGTATGTTGTGGTTTCATGCCGAAATCGGCAAGAATTTGGCAATGGTTACGGCACTGACCAAAAACAATAGTAATTTCATATCAAGTTATCTTCTTTTAAAGTGGAGTGAATATTATGTTAATATACCTTAATCAAACTAAATTATACAAACATCAAAGAAGAAAATATTAAATTAAAAAACATTAAATAGAAGAAAATAATGTTTGTATAATTTAGTTTGATTAAGGTATATTAACATAATATCCACTCCAGTTTAAAAGAACATAACTTGATATGAAATTACTAAACGAAATTGCTGCTCTCGGATTGAAGCGCAAGTTCTATCCGAATAGAACGAAACATAATGCAAAACTTGAATAAAAACAAAAAGTGCAAGGCTTAGGTCTGTTCACGTACTGCAGCAGCAACAGATTTTTGCAGCTGAATTCTTTTCGTGGCAAAAATTGGCTTGCAGCTAGAATGCAAAAACGACTTGCTGCGACTCTATCGTAATATATTATAATAGAGTCAGGTATGCGAACAGACCAGTTCTGTTTCCGTACTTCAGCAAACTGCAGCAGTAACAGAATTTGGCACCTGGCTTCTTTTTGCTGCAAAATTTGGCTTGCAACAAAAGTACAAAAACGACTTGCTGCGAATTTATTTTAATATATTATAATAAGGTCTGTTTCCGTACTTTCAGCAAAATGCAGCAGTAACAGAATTTGGCAGCCGGCTTCTTTTTGCTGCAAAATTTGGCTTGCATTTGGCTTGCAGCAAAAGTACGGAAACGACTTGCTGCGAATCTATTTTAATATATTATAATAGATTCAAGTACGGAAACAGACCTATAGATTCAAGTACGGGAACATACTTACCATCTATCATAAAATGACTAAGCCGTTGGTAATTAGAATTTTTGAGGTTTGAGCGGGGGCAAAGGCATGGCGCAAAATTTTAAATCTGGTATCCTGCAATCATATATTTGTATTTTTATGTTGTTTGTAGATGAAATAAAATTTTATCGCTTAACACCATGTGCTATTTATGCGTATTTTAACAATGGCAGTATTTTTCGGGTACATATTTTTTTATTAAGCCTTGTCATTCAGTTGAGTGGTCTAATTCTGGGACGATATTAGACAACAAGTAGTACACAGGGTCAAATGCGTCTCTGGAATTGCACCTTAGCTGCATGTTTGGAAAACTAAGCATATGTTTTCACAAAAAAAAAAACTTTACTCTGCCAAACATATGCAGCAGATTTATGATGTGTTTTGTTTTAAATTTTAAAAACTGATTATTTTTGTAGCTTGTCTTTAATAAAGAATCGGAAATGTTGAGCCTTATGTAGGCGTTGAGTGCCTAAAAGTAGGCAAGGATTTTTTTTAAATTTCGATTTGTCATAACTTCTAAAGAAAACAATGGATCTTGGTGAAATTTGCAGAGCGTATTAATGTAGACAAAAAATAAACACACGTGGACTTTCAAGATTTTGCAGGCAACTCTGTAGCTACAGCAGGCTCCTGAACAAAAATCCTTCAAATCATCGACCTTCCTGAAAAATTTTTAATTTTTGAAAATGAATTCAAATAATTGATAAATCTTGGCTTTTGTCCACCAAGTCAAATGAAAATTTTCAAAATTCCACGGTTAACAAGAACGGCAACCCATGATCAAATTACCTCCATTTTCAGCACTCAAAACTTCTGTTCACGAGAACTGTCGATCGAATAATGCGATCAATATGAAATTTGCAGGACAGGTTGAAATTAGCTAGGACCAAGTCGCTGAGAAAAACAACTGTTTTTTTGGCCTATAGCTTCCGATTTAGCCACCAGATTTTAGACAATTCAATTTAGTAGGTGAACCTTACTCTGAAAAAGATTTCATAGAAATTTTGTTGGAAAATTAGTATAGGGTTGGCAGCTATGGCAATTTTCGTCTCCAAAATATTGTAAAATTAGTCAGGAAAATAACGATTTTTTCCCTATAACTTCCGATCCAGTACTGAATTGAAAACGAAATTCATGTGACAAGCGGATCTTGCTGCATTTCTAATTCTGTGGGAATTTCGTTGAAAAATCATGGAAGGGTTGCCAGTTATGATGAATTTCGTAATCTACTAACATTTCTTTATCGAGCGATGTTGTCATAAAATTTTCAAATGGGAATATTCTGCAATGACAACAAATATTTAGGTTTCAAAAATTTGAAAAGTTTTGAGGCATATAACTTCCAGCGCAGCTATTCAATCGAAAGGAAATTCACAGGGTAAATTTTAACTCAACGTGAAGCAGCTATGGTGCTAATGCATGATTACGAGCACCAGACAATTTCGTACATATTGCACCAACAGATGCTTCTATTTTGTATTCATAAGGAAAGCATTTACAATAAAATAAGCAACCGATTTATAAATTTTCCGAGTTTTGGAAATTTTTCGGATGGCAACCCCAGACATAGGTTAATCGCTGAAACTTTCGATGATATCGTTGGATAAAAACATAGAAGTATAAGATGTTAAGAGTGGTGGTAGAGAAGCAGTCTGTCTCGAAGTCACCCATATTCACAAATTATTCCAACATTGGCGTGTTGTCTCTTGCGGTGGAAGGTTGTAGCCGGAGAACTGCAGTGATTGTTGCTTCTTTCAACCTTCTTCGTAAAGTTCGCTCCGATATATCCACGCCCGCCTCGGAAATCATTTTATTGAGGTCACGTAAAGGTGACCTGCGGTGTCCAGCAGCAATGGAAATAATTTTCCGATCACCCCTGGGCGTAGTCTTTTTTTTTCTCCCACAATTTGCTCGATTCGAACCAATGGGAGACAGATTTTCTGTCATTTTATTTTGAATGTGCTTAACAGTACCCGGCGAAACACCCTCCAAGCGAGTTATTTTTCTTAAGGAATGGTTTCCCGATCTCAGGAGTGCAGATATGGCAGATTTTTTCTCTGCAGTGATATCTGCTTTACGTCCCATACTAAATTTTCATAAATAAATAAATATTCGTAAATTGTGTCCCTTTTTGGCTAAACTTTTTGGCTTCAAGTATCACCAATTGCATAACTTACGTAAGTATTTAATGTTTATTTCACTAAAATATGAAATTTCAAACGCAACTAACAAAATATTCACAGAAAACAATACGAAAACAACACACTCACTGATTCTTGTACACTTGAAAAACTGGCAATTTTCACACCTTTTGCCAGGCATTTATACTTTTTGACCTGAAAAAATGATCAAACCATGATAAATTCACGGTAAACTAATCAGGTAATCCCGAACATTCAGCAATTAAACGCCACATGCGTTTTAACTAAGAAAGACTTAAGACAATGCAGCAAAATGATGAAATTTGCAAGTGATCATAATTTTTTGGCCAGGGACTGTATATATATATATATATATATATATATATATATATATATATATATATATATATATATATGTTTATATTTATATATGTATGTACACATGAATGCTTATATGTATACATATATATATATATATATATATATATATATATATATATATATATATATATATATATATATATATATATATATATATATATATATATATATATATATATATATATATATATATATATATATATATATATATATATATATATATATATATATAGGGGAGAGGGCTGGGTCGTGAGCCGGGTTTTGTTTTTGGTCTGTAACTTTTTACAGAATAAAGATATCAAAAAATGCAAGATACCGTTTGAAAGCTAAACATAACACGCAACTTTTTTATATAGACAGATTTGGGTTTTGATAGATCGGTAAATTTTTACGGCCAATTTTCGAAGGACGTGATTTTTGGCTGTTTCAAAAAAGTGGCTGGGTTGTGAGCCACTGGTCAAATCCTGATGAAATTCAGAAAAATCGAAGTAAAACACTCATAATTGTATGTTAGGCGAAAAGTGCATTTATTCACAACACTTAAAGAAGCAAAACAAGCAAAGTACAAGTTGTGAAAGTAATATTAACCATTTTATTCATCATCTTCATCTACATCGCAATTCATCATTCATCATCTGTATCGCAATGTTTGCACGTGAAATATGATCTCGTCATATTGGCGCACTTCAAATGGACAGGCCGGCCACATGAATTGCATTTGATTGAGTTGTTGGGGGTCAGCTCTTTTGGCAAAACCCGCAAACAAATCGTGCAAAAATCAATGTCTTCATCCGATAGTTCTAAAGGTGTTGGTTTTTTTGTCTTGGGACGCTTGGCTGGTGGTTGTGCCTTCTTTTTCGCTGCCTTTCCTGGTGACTTTGACGTTTTTTCTTGTTTCTTATGCTTCAAAAGGTTAATGTTGTCTGGAGAAGTCAATTCGCAGCTTTCCATTGCCTTTCGGCCACGTTTTGATTTTGCGCGAGGTGTAGCTCCTTGCAATGGTCCAATTTCGTCCAGAAGCGACATAATATTGGTGCTGTGTGACGAGACTGATACAGAGCGAGAAGTCGATGAATCGCGAGAAGTGGATGGAGTACCGTCAACAGTTTCTTCACGCCCGACCTTCAATGGATTCCAAATAATCCGTCGTTGTTCATCTTCATCGATACCAGCATCGACTTCAACTTCACGAGCATTCACTTCTACAGCCTGGACAAAATCAGCATCGGTAAAAATGTCAGGGTTGAGTGGTTGAATACCAGTTGCCGAAAATCCTGATTTTATTGTTTTGGGCGTCAAAGCTAAGTCCAATGTCTTACAAACGATACCAGCAACGTGACGAATTTCCAAGACATGTTGCAAAAATAGAAATAAACATGTTAAGTTTTTGAAAGACTGTTTAATAATACGAAGGAAAAATAAAATAAAATTGAAAAAAATGTCATTTTATTAAAAACATAGTTAAAAATGCGAAAAACGATGCGCGAAGAAGAGTAAACTGTACCTTATTGGCATTGTTTTTTTGCCAAGCGGAAAATTGGCTCTTGTAGTAATTCTTTATTGGCCCAAACACAGAAACATCCAGTGGCTGCAATTTGTGACTGCAGTGAGGGGGAAACGAGAGGATGTGAACCCCATTCGCAGCCGCCAAATCCAAGGCATCGACCGATAGATGAGACGTGTGGTTGTCCAACAACAACAAAACTGGCGAAGCGACTGTCGGCTTGACAAACTTGATGAAATGCTCGATGAAACGCACAAACTCTTCTTGGCACATCCATCCAGATGAATTGGCGTATCCTACTGCACCACTTGCAGCATTGTCCATTAAACATGCCTGCATTTTCTTGCGCGGAAACAAAAAAAACGGAGGAATAGAATTCCCACTTGTACTCACAGTGAGAGCCATCGTAACCATGGTGCCTCTCTCAGCAGCTTCCAATTGCCCAACGCCCCTCGCCCCTTTCATGGCAATGACTTTGCCGATTTTTGTTGGCACCGTTGAGAATCCACTTTCATCCATGTTGTAAATGGAAGCGCTGTCATATTGGTGTTTGTCAAGCAACTGACCAAAATTTGAAAAAAAACTTGTCTTGCAAAAAGCTTTGATTCGGTTCATTGATGTCTGCTCGCGTGTCCTCAACGTAAGGTTGTTATGGCGCTTCATAAAACCTCGGTACCACATACGACCAGCTTTTGAGTGCTCATTCCAACTTTCAGGATAATCGACTTTGAGTTTGACTGCAAACTGATACGCCAATTCCATTAGTTCATTGATGCTGAGGCCATAATAATGATTGACGCATTTCACAATATACTCCACGAGGACTCTTTCTTGCGAGGGAGAGAAAACCTGGAAGAAAACCATTCAAATTTCTAAGAAGATGTATAATGATTTCATAAATTTTTATATTTCTAGGCCCCGCAACTAACTTTTTTTAACTTGAAAAAAAAGGAATCCAATTAAAAGAAAACCGAACACATTTTCTCTTCGTTCTTTTTCCTCTCATTTGCTTTCCGTTCTATACGTCTCTCTTGCACTACAGTGTCTACAGTTCCTTCTTAAATTAAAATTCCAACTTTTTCAAACGTTTTTTGAGTGTTTTTCAGTTTTGTTATCTTCAGATACAAGGCATCTGCCTGGATAAACACTATTTTATTTTGAAGTCTCACTTTTCCATAAATTTAAATATCCGGAAACAGACCTTATTATAATATATTAAAATAAATTCGCAGCAAGTCGTTTTTGTACTTTTGTTGCAAGCCAAATTTTGCAGCAAAAAGAAGCCAGGTGCCAAATTCTGTTACTGCTGCAGTTTGCTGAAGTACGGAAACAGAACTGGTCTGTTCGCATACCTGACTCTATTATAATATATTACGATAGAGTCGCAGCAAGTCGTTTTTGCATTCTAGCTGCAAGCCAATTTTTGCCACGAAAAGAATTCAGCTGCAAAAATCTGTTGCTGCTGCAGTACGTGAACAGACCTAAGCCTTGCACTTTTTGTTTTTATTCAAGTTTTGCATTATGTTTCGTTCTATTCGGATAGAACTTGCGCTTCAATCCGAGAGCAGCAATTTCGTTAGTAATTTCATATCAAGTTATGTTCTTTTAAACTGGAGTGGATATTATGTTAATATACCTTAATCAACTAAATTATACAAACATTATTTTCTTCTATTTAATGTTTTTTAATTTAATATTTTCTTCTTTGATGTTTGTATAATTTAGTTTGATTAAGGTATAT
>CANBKX010000081.1:0-23733 GCA_947369275.1 Nemotelus nigrinus
GTGAGCATTTTTGTGGGCCCTTTTGTGGGTTTTTAGTATTATATCTTCTTGTTCGGCGTCACCTTGGAGGTTCTGAACTTCTGTTTGTGCAGATCTGATTCGATAACTATTAAAATGGAGAGAATAAAGCTTTTGAATAATACTCATTGTTCGTTCATCTGTCTTTATTCCGTTAATGATATTCGTATTTAGGTATCTTTTAAATATTCCGATAAAATGTTCCCGCATGTACTGGAGTTCAGTGAATACATGTTTCTAATAATTTGGGAAATGTTTTTCTAGCTGGTATCCTGTTTCTATTCCGGCTCTTAAAAAGATCTGATTTCTGAATGCGTTGATTGTATGTATGATGTAGTATCTACGGATGCTATTAAATTCTCCACTGTGAACACTTGAAGTCATAATGTTCACGTTAGTAGTAATAGTACCGTTCAGCTGTGATTTTTGCGAGGGTCAACGCGTATGTGAGTGGTTGATGATCGGTATAGATTTTTACCTTTCGAAATCCGTAAAGGTAATTTCTTAGAATTTTAAGTGCCCAAATTATTGCCAACATTTCCTTCTCATTGGTCGCATAGTTCTCCTCTAGCTTCTTAAGAGTGCGTTAGAGCAACGTGAAGGGTCTTCTGTTCTGTGCCAGAAGAGCACTTAAAGCATGCTGTGAGGCGTCGGTGGGACGCTCAAAATCTTCACCGAAATTCGGAAAAGAAAGCATAACATCTTGAGAAGTCAGCGAATTTTTTATTTTCGTGAAAGCATCGAGTGCTTCTTCATTTTAATTGATCTTCATTTTGCTCGATAGGGCTTTGGGTATGCGACTTTCTTCTCCTCTAGTGATAGAGGTCAATGGTTTAGCGATTTTCGCATATGCTAGTATAAATCTGCTATAATACTCTCCAAGTCCCAGGAACGACCTGAGTTCCTTAAGTGTCAATGGTGGGGGATACTCGATGATCGCTTGCACCTTTTGAGGTTTAGTCTTTATTCCGTGCTCTGGCACAACAAATCTCAGGAATTCGACTGAAATTTTCATGAATTGACATATATCGATTTGCACTTAAAGGTTTGCCTTTTCCAAGGTATCGAACACTAGTTGGATATTCTTCGTGTGTTTTTCCTCATCCTTTCCGTAAATGACACTATCGTCTATATAAACGAGGCATCGTATGCCTATGTGTTGTCGCAAAATGTCGTCAAGTGCGCGTTGATAGGTGACTGGAGCATTCTTAAGTCCAAAGAGATGGTGTGTGAACTCATATTTACCGTTATTAATTGAAAAGGCTTTTTTTCCTGAGTCAGATGGTTTTAGTGGAATTTCATGAAACCCACTTTTGAAATCGACGACAGTGAAATATTTATTTTTTCCCAAGTTCGCCAAGATTTTGTTAATCTCGGGGAACGGAATTTAGCTTCCTGTAGTCGATCATGAGACGGTATTTCTCTTCTCCCGTATTATTCAGATTGGAGCATTGTATGGAGATTCGGAAGGTTTTATTATGCCGTCTCGGAGAAGTTTATCGATCAAAATATCTTTTTGAGTGCCATTGGATATGCATACGATTTCAAATATACGGGGTTATTGTCTTTGGTGCGTATCTCGCCTCTAACAGTAGTGGTGAATGTTAGTTTTTCATCTGGGTCGATGAAAAGATTTGGAGGCTTGATGTTTGTTTTTTCGTCATATGATTAATTATTATATCGATGTTTTTAACCGATTGAGAAAACTGTTGTTTTATAGGCATACGTATTACGTCTTGTATGGTCAGGTAGTTACCAGCGGTCTGAATAATTGCAGGGGCATTTCACGTGAAGGGGACAACGAACAAAAAAGTCGAGATTCTGGATTTCGTCCATATTGCTCATAATGGTACTTCTAAAGGAAAAGAACGTGGATGCACAATTTTTGGTTTCTCTGAGGTTTACTTGCCGAGTTATGGGCTTCTGAAAAATGAATGAAATTGATGAACGGTTTTTTCTAGGATTCCAAAAAAAAAAAAATCTAAAAAACAGCAAAAATACTGATTGTTGTAGAAAATTAACTGTTCTTTTTAATTTTGAAATTAGATTTGAAAACCGAAAGTAAAATTTTGTGTGAAACCGGAAGTAACAATTTCAACTCGTTTTTTGAATAATTTGGACCAGGTTAATTTTGTTTATTTTTATGACAAAACAAAGCCTAAAGTATTCTTATTTTATCATCAAAGTTTAAGAATGGGATGGTCAGTAGTTTAAGAGGTAGGTGAATGTCAATACATGCAAGCCGCATGGGGCGTAGTACCGAGAGCTTGCTTAGGACAGCTAATTGGCTCAAAAACAAAAATTGATATTGAAATGCGATTAGTAGCGCCATCTCTTATTTTCAAAAGGTTTTGTTTTCTCATAAAAACTTAAATATATATGAATATTTTGTTTGTTGTTTTTATTATATATCATGCCAAGTCTTGTCGAATTTTCCGTTATTTTTTTAGTTAGCGCACTGCGCTTGCAGGGACTATTACTTTCATTGATAAGCTAAATAGCCTTAATAGTGTGTATTATGTTTCCGTGCCGCTATCGATGTTTCAATCATTTCGATTTGAAATTTCATCGGAAGGTTAAAGACCTAAGAAAAATTTCAAGAATATTAGCAGAAAATTGAAGATATTCATCTTATATGAACGTACGTAGAAAAAATGATCATAGAAACAACATCTCCACTAATAAATAAAAGAACCACTTCAATCTGATGTGTACGTATGTAGAAGCTGCAGGAAAAATTTGATCGTAATTAAAAAACCAGTACTTAAAAAACGATCTAGTTTAAAAAACGAGAGTGAAACTGTAAATTTTGTGAAATAAATTCATATTTCCAGAAACAAGTATTTTTTGCTAATTAGTTAAATTAACTTTGCCCCCTCCCGGTCTAGGGAGGGACCTGGTTCGCCACTTGCTCACCCGATATGGAGCCTCAAGAGCCGCTATCAAGACTCGGTATATTCAACCTTTTTTCTTATAAATTGTTTTTTTTTTGTTCTGCCAACGCGCCCGTACGACCTAGCCTTACGTTCTTAATATTTCGTTCACTTATCTATTTTTTTTTAACTATTTATGCAGCGCGCCAAACAACTAACACCACTCAGCTCTCACAAAAAGTGCAAAGCCTACTTGTCTGAATAAAATATGTTACTTAAACTAAGATCAAGATAAACACTAACCTCATGATAATCCCAAACAAAAAAAGGGTCAGCTCGGCTCACTGCTACGGACGCCAGGAACTATACTCGTCAGTGGTTTCTCATAACTTCTCGAATCGCCAGTCATAAACAGGAATTGTATTCGGGTTCAGTCGTATGTATATGTTTGCAAAAATGTGGTTTCGGATGATCATCCCATTAATGCCGCCGGTCCCCCATCCTGATAGGGATCCCGACCGATGCTGCTTAGCTTTGGTGTCGTCTGGATTTTGTCGATATTCCCGTCGCCCCGGGACTTATATACAATCTCCGTCACAATTAGAGAGAGAAGAATTTCAAATTACCTTACCTTCAAATTACGGACCTTCTCGGTCCGACCATTTTATAATCTTCGTAATATTCGTTTTCGGCGTATGTACTTTTTGAAGTAAATCCCAAATTAGATCTGAACCTCTCGTTCCGCCAGTCACACAAGGTTAGGTTAGGTAAGGTTAAAGTGGCTGCCGGTCTACAGAGGTCTGTCGTCCGACACACTTAGGCACAAAAGAGGCCCGTTGTGATGCCACACTAATTAGTGACTCTCTCCTACTCACTAAAATCGGGAAACCATCCGCTTCCCTTGACAAATCGCGCTATCCCTTTTAAATCAACCAGGGATAACTCGGTCAGGTTTGAGAGAAAGGGAGCACCAATTGCCGCCAGCCTTCTCCTTGCCAACGCCGGGCACTGACACAAGAGGTAGAGGACGGACTCCTCCTCATCCTCAGAGCCGCAACTCCGACAGAAATCGTTAAACTGCACTCCCAATCGTTGTGCATGCCGGCCTATGAGGCAATGGCCCGTAAGAACTCCCACTGTGCAGCGTAGAGCGCTTCGAGTTAAGCCTAAAAGCTGCCTGGGGCGATGCGCATCCATGGATACCCAGGACTGCCTTGCTATTGCACAGGTTGATTCATCTGCCCAGGACGTCTTAGCATCCTCGAGATATTTTTGCCTAATGGCCAGTTTGACCGATGACATCGGTATACCTATTGAGAGGGAGCAGGAGACCCCCCGTAATAAGGTTCCAAGCCTTGCTGGCTCATCGGCCTCACAGTTGCCCTGAAAACCCCTATGTTCCGGTACCAAAATCAATTGAACCACTGAATGTCTCGACATCTCCCTGAGAGATGCACGGCATTCAGCAACAATCATGGAAACTGTACAAGGACCAGCAAGGGATTTAATAGCCGCCTGGCTATCTGTGAAAATGCCAATATTAGCCCCGAATATTCGATTGCACAGAAGCTAGTCGATTGTCTGTAAAATAGCCGCAACCTCCGCCTGAAAGACACTACAATGGTTTGGTAGACGGAAGGACAGCTTGAGATTCAGCTCATCTGAGTATACACCACTTCTGACTCTATTGTTTAGCTTTGAGCCGTCAGTGTACACATGGATAAGCCCACTTTCGAGGGTGACACCATCACACCATTCATCCCTTCCAGGAATGCGAGTTGTGAAGAACTCCAAATCTAGTAGGCACTGCGGAGCGATGTAGTCAACACCCGCTGGAGCGGGAACTCCCTCGACCAAAATCGTCGCATGGCCGAAATCTGTTCTATTCCAAGCCGAGATACAATTTAGTCTCACAGCGGCAAAATTAGCTTGCTGTAAGATAAGTAGATTGGTTGGCAGCCAATGAAGTAACACAAAGAATGCCTTAGTAGGGGTGGAGCGGAGCGCACCAGTTACAAGTAGTGCAGCCATTCTCCGCACTTTTTCAATCTGCCGTTTGCAGGTAGCCTTAATAGCACTCTGTCACCAGAACACCACCCCAAACAATAGAATTGGCTCAACCACAGCAGTGTAAAGCCAAGCAACAGTACGAGGTTGTAATCCCCAATTCGCTCCTATGGCCTTTTTACAGCAGTAAAGTGCATTGAAAGCCTTCCGAGCTCTTTCTGCTACATTGTAGGTCCATAATAACTTCGAGTCAAGGATCAGCCCTAAGTACCTGACCCTCTGGCTCAAGTTAATGGAGACCCCATTCAACTTGGGTAACTCAAAAGACGGAACTTTGTACTTCCTTGTAAACAGCACTAGTTCCGTTTTGTTAAGATTCACATTCAAGCCGCACTCACGACTCCAACGTAAAAGTATGTCAAGAGAGTGATTTAGCCTCTCCGATAGCGTAGATAAATACTTTCCCGACACTGCCACAGCTATGTCGTCTGCATAAGCAATCACTTTGCAGCCAGCGCGGTCCAATCTCATTAGAAAAGTATTCACCGTGATGTTCCACAGCAGGGGAGAGAGGACTCCACCCTGAGGTGTGCCCGTACTGACTCCTCGTCTTTTTTTTTTTTTTTTTCTCCTCCTTCCTTCCACTCTCTCCATCACTCAATCAAAATGTACGGTCCGTGTGCATCGAATCTCCTCAATATTATTACATTCGTACTTCCCAGACAATAAAATATTGGTATAAGGGAAAGTACTTCATTATACACTATCGTCTTCAGATGATATCGCCTATTTCTTGTCGTCAAGACTTATGCCCAGAGAAAAGTTTAGAAAAAACTCTGGTTGGCGTCTTCATTATCTTTGTGTAAGGAATGATCGTAGACTTTCCTTAAATTTAACCAAATTTGCTGATTTTCTTATATCTTCTGGTAAGGTATTATAATAAGTGGATCCATTTTCAAACGATCTGTCCTAGCTTTTTTAATCGCAAGGTTATTCGCCGATCTTGTGGCTGTCTGAGTTATTTCTCCAACATTTCTTACAACATATGGCCATTTGAGTTTTTTGCTCAGTATCTTGAATATCAGCTTTCCTTGTTCACCTTACTTAACACTGGGTTCATCCGCTATAACGACCATTAGCCCAGTGAAATCCGACATAAAAAAGGCGAAACTTCGGAAAAATTAGGGGAAAGCTGAATTTTGGTGTGGACCTTGGTACTGGCGTGTTGAACAAAATGTCAAAAGTCCCCATCGATCCGAGTGCTGCGTCGCTTTTTATACGGGGTCAAAGGTCACCAAAAGTGACCTTTCCTAAATATCTCAGTAACGGTTACTTTTTCAGAAAAATAATGTTTGACGAATTTGTAGCTTAAAAAATTTCCAACAAAAAAGATTATATAGCTTTTTCCTGTAACCATAACCGTTTTTGAGATATATTGATCTAAACATTTGTTACTAACAGCACCCTCATTCTCATGGGCATGTTGATATTATCCGATTTTGATTACGACTTGGCATGTTTGTGAGTTTGTTTTTCTATATTTAAGAGGCGCATAAAAAAAAAACATGTTAACAAACTTATCTACCACACTCCAGGGTAGGTGGAAAAGTGTGTTCCGAAAAGTTACCACCATCCCCCCGCCCCCCTTTGCCATAAAACTTGTAGGGACATCTGTTCGCTACTCTCTTCTCCGAAAAAAACTATATTGCGGCATCATTTATGGGATATTCCACGAAAGAGCAGGACAAAACAACCAAATTGCAGGTGAAAATAGGTTTTGTAACATATCATGGGCCTAGGAGCATGAAAAAGCAAGATAATATCATGGCATAATTCTGTAAACACTCATTCCTGACATTATAGGAGCTCAATCCGATGCAGATTATCCCCGAATAATCAGTTTTTTTGCCAATCCTGTGATGGTTGCATAGAACCAAAGGGATATGACGCGTCTCGAAACCAATTTGCACCTGAAGTTACGTGACCTTACCCTGATCGTTCATGGGATAAGACGGTATGGAAAAAAAAACTAAAAAAACCGGGTATTTCGGGGTGGTTCGTTTGCAGGGGTGGATAGAGTGTGGGAAGGGTGTGGATGTAGGGCTGGTCGTGCGATGTCAAGAATAGGCAATTAATAGGATAAAAAGTGATCCAACCTTGTTTAACAGTGGGCAAAGAGTAGGCAACGAGCTCATTTCTGAAGATTTGGGATGGATGCTCAGGGATACCGTTTTATAGCAAAGGGGGAGGGGGGAACTTTTCGGAGCACACTTTTCCACCTACCCTGGAGTCTGGTAGATAAGTTTGTGTACATATTTTTTTATGCGCCTCTCAAATATAGAAAAACAAACTCACAAACATGCCAAGTCGTAATCAAAATCGGATAATATCAACATGCCCATGAGAATGAGGGTGCTGTTAGTAACAAATATTTAGATCAATATATCTCAAAAACGGTTATGGTTACAGGAAAAAGCTATATAATCTTTTTTGTTGGAAATTTGCTAAGCTACAAATGTGTCATACATTGTTTTTCTGAAGACGTAACCGTTACTGAGATATTTAGCAAAGGTCACTTTTGGTGACCTTTGACCCGTATAAAAAGCGACGCAGCACTCGGATCGATGGGGACTTTTGACATTTTGTTCAACACGCCAGTACCAAGGTTCACACCAAAATTCAGCTTTCCCCTAATTTTTCGGAAGCACCATGTTAGATTTCCCCGGACTACATAACAATCATCCTCCTGTACAAGATTGGAAGCGCCATACGAAATAACCGATCCACCCCTATTACGGTATTTAATTCTCCAGTTAACGCTACAGCACATCGAGAGCCGTATCCTCCTGGACCAGCAGACAACATCCGCCTCTTCTGGCCTTCGCTTCACTAAGGGAGGAGGAGTTACGACACCGTACCATCATCCGATCCTATTACTAAACAAAACATGATGTACATACCTTTTGCATCGCAACAAAATATCAAAACACATTTCTCGGCATGAAAATATTCTCACACTTGCAATATAGATCAGATTAACGTCTAGACGAAATCAAATACCATTCTGTTTTTCAAATTCCTAACGAGTAAAATCCCACGATGCAAAGGTATAAATTATGTAGATCGCATTACAAACATCAGTCTATTGTAAAAGTTCGAAATGTTCGTCAGTCGGAAAAATAAAGTGAATGAAGATCGTTAGAATGGCGTTTTAATTTTTTGGAAAATATACTTTTTTTGGAAACGAAAGTGTTCGGAACCATAACTCAGGCATCGCTGGCGATCTATGCTCCTGACGGCTCAAGCCTTGAATTCAATGATTGGCAGTCAGGTAAGCATATCAAGTATTTAGTTCACCACTAAGTGCCGATGCTTGGTGCAGACTTCCATTCGTTGCAAGACGTCGCTGGCGAGTAGCTGTTGTGGCGATACGGGCAGTTTTGGAGCCCACTTCCAGGATTTTGTCTCGACCACAAGCTTCGTTTGTGCCTGGCGGTAGAAGGTTTCATGTGGTCTTCCCTAACAGATCTTCAGGTGTGCATATTAATTTGTTCTGTACGTGAACTTCCGGTGCGTGTTGCTTTCCCGTCTATTTGGAGCGTCGGGCTAGTATACTGAATCGGCCGGGTCGTTCACGATCTTTGATGATAACATTTCACCTCGTCATCAATCGTAGAATTCGTTTACCAATGCCCACCTGATTAACACATCTTGTCCGCTAGGTACATAACATTGTCTATTGTTCTGTCCTATGGCTCTACGAGTGGTGGTTACATTGTTAACCTATCGAGCTGAGTGGTGGCCTCGCGTGATCTACGTTCGAGCAGTCTTCCCCGGGGAAGATTGCCCCCTTTTTCTCCATATTTCAAACAAAGGGTGGTCGTACTGGCTTAACGCGTTTGTTACCCCGAAAGAACATTAGTAAGTTTTAATATTTTATCTTCTATATGTAAGTTATGTAAGTGATATCTAATAGTTTTATTACAAATGTATTGCTTTCATTCACACTCACTAGGTATACTAAACCAGCTCCTGGTACCGCGCGAGTTACGTTACCCAAATCCACAGAAAACATAAAAACGTTAGTCGCATTACCCAAATTCACTGAAAACATAAAAACGATAACCGAAACTTGCGATCCGCGGAAAATGAACGGATCAGGTAGCAGCCAGCTTAACTGGAAACGGCTAAGTCTAGACGTTAGTCCGCACTTTTCAATTCCCACGGAAAATTTCTGCCAACGTAACAATTTGCCGTGAGAAACATTCCGCGATTTGGGAAACGTACTCGACTTGCGAAACTCAATGTTAAACAGAATTTAGTCTTAAGACCACTATTGTACGGTAAACAACAATTCGAAGTGAATAAACGAACAATTGTGTTCTTCAACATATAAAGTTTTATTTTTTGAGTTGCCTAAAAGTTAACTTAAATAAGTCGCGCCATGCGGCTTTTATGTATTGAAATTCTCCTGTCTCCTAGACTACTGGCCATCCCATTCTAAAACTTTTATCATAAAATAACTATATTTTAAGCTTTGTTATAAAAATAAACAAAATTAACCTGGTCCAAATTATTCAAATTACGAGTCGAAGTGTCTACTTCCGGTTTCACACAGGGAAAAAAATTGTATATCAAATTTAATTTTAAGAACAGCAAATTTTCTATACCAATCAGTATATTTAATATTTGTAAGATGTTGTTTTGATCTCAAAATCGTTTTCCAAGAAAACCTTTCTTCAATTTCGTCAATTATTTAGAAGCCCAAAACACGGCAACTAAACTTCATAGAAAAAAAAATTTATATTCACGTTCATATCTTGTAGAAGTACCTTTATGCATAATATAAACAAAATCCAGAACCTCGAATTTTTGCGTTGTCCGCTTCACGTGAAATGCCCCATACATGAAGAAATTCTCGTCAAAAATTTCGTAAATTTCATTTTGTAATGCGAAGTTACAAAGTAGCAACATATTCTGACAAATTGGAATTGTTTTTGCGGGATGATTAAAATTGAAAAATTTTTATTTATCTTGAAAATTTTATTTGACAAAGTGGTTTCATAAGCATGCACTGATTCTCATCAGACACCAGCACACAGTGCATACTTGACTGGTGTGACCACTTGCAGTTGGAAATCATTAATTGTTATTTACGCTGGTTGTGACAAATTTTAACATCTCCGACTTATATTCATGGAAATAATTTCCTCATACTAGGGGGCTTCGCCCCCTGCTCGCTTCGGTCACCAATCCCCAGACCATTTACGATTTTAAATTGTACATTTTACTGGACGTATGTACTAAAGCCGTGCGAAAATCAATAAAAGTTCACAGTCGCAGAGATCAATTTTTTTGTTTACTTAGATATGTAGAAAATGTTTCATCCAAACCTCGGCAAATATTTCAACGTCGTTTAACAAAATAAATGGATGATCATGTTCTGCGGGTCTCATTTTCCTTTCCTTCTCATAACGTTTCCTCAAAAATGATGTTCTTTATAATTTTCTCTTCCGTACGACATTCTAAAATAAAAATATAATCCGACCAAATTTCCAAAACTTTTTTTTATTAATAGAGAGAAAGGTTATTGATTTCTGATCACGGTTCCCTTCTTGTCTATAAATCAGTATAGACAACGTCTATCGTGTCTCTAAAGCTTATCAAAGCAGAGAATAATTGATACGGGAAACACGATAGTTTTCCGTTATTCCGCAAAACGATCGAGTTTCCCGTGTCAATTATTCTCTGCTTTGATAAGCTTTAGAGACACGATATACGTTGTCTATGCTGATTTATAGACAAGAAGGGAACCGTGATCACAAATGAATAACCTTTATGAGTAAATTATATTCTGACAGTTAAATTTCATCTCATTTTGTGAGTACATGATTATTCCCTACATACAACACGGGAGAAGCATTGGAAGTGAAAGCAATTTTTCTTCCCTTTTTCGCCACCATACCTGTTGGACAACAACAGCTACACAAATTTCTTAAGTATCGTAATCAATTATCTAGCTAGTTGGCTGTCAAATTACAATGAAAAATTAATGATCCTCATAGTGTACCACAACAAATCTTTTAATCGATCTTCTATCTTTTGATCTCATTTATTTGTGCTTGCATGCGACAATGAAATAATTTAATATTTACTCAAATTTGCTGTCAGAACGAATATTCTACTTTATTTTCACGACATTTAAGTGTTGCATCATTTGGAAAGAATCCAAAAAAGTGCTCTTGAACGAAAAACAAACACATTGAAAAACTAAATAAATGCAATCAGAAAATCGTGCATATTCTGTTGACATTTATAGGAGGATTTGCTTGAAAGGGTTATAAATTTTATGAAGAGTGATATTTGGTATGGAGTATGCTGTAAAATGTGCGATATATTTTTATTGGATGGATTTAGGTAGTGATGGGCGTTTCTGTTGTTTTCAGAAAACGAAAACGAACTGTTTTTTTCCAAAAATAACTGTTTTTTTAAACTTTTTGAAAACTTTTTTCACTCGACCAGCAGCAGATTGATACTGGGTGTTACAATTAGTGATTGGCATTTCTGTTGTTTTCAGAAAACGGAAGCTATTTGAAAAAAAGCAGTTTGAAAAAAACTGTTTTTTTCCAACTGTTTTTTTCAAACTGCTTTTTTTTCAAATAGCTTCCGTTTTCTGAAAACAACACAAATGCCAATCACTAACTGTAACACCCAGTATCAATTTGCTGCTGGTCGAGTGAAAAAAGTTTTCCAAAAGTTTAAAAAAACAGTTATTTTTGGAAAAAAACAGTTCGTTTTCGTTTTCTGAAAACAACAGAAATGCCCATCACTAGATTTAGGTGCTATTTTCGAGGTCAACTTATAAATGTGTATGCTCTTGGAGATGCATTTATATAAAAATGGCAGAAAAGAATTCGACGAATGTATTCCTGACTATACAAAGTGATATTTTAAGTGCATTGAGTTCGTTTTGCGAAAAGTTAGGGAATGATTTTTTTTATTGAAAACATAAATTCGCTGAGTAGATAATAAATTTAATTCAAATGTGCGAATAACAGTAGCGCAAATAAATTTGACCATAGCTACTTAAATTCGAAATATTTTATCCACATATTTTTTTATTTTAAGTCCGTAGATATAAAAGCTGATAGCAAATGAATCACAGATTATAAACGAATCATATTTCAGATTATTACACAAAGTATTGTAGTTCCCTTTTTAAACCCTACCCGGCCCTTTATGCTATAATTCTGCTCATAATTAGTTCAACCACAACCATTAATCAAAGCTTTCGCAATGTCACTAATTAACACATCAAACCACACCGTCAGTCGACTGACCAGTACCTTCAACCATTGAATTCCCAAGTAATCCACCGCAAATCACAACAACCAAAACCACCAACGTCTCCTTTCACCGCATTTAATCATGATAAAAACTCTGACTCTTTCTCCTAGCATTTCCATCAAATTTACTTTGGATCCGACGCTGAAAGTGGTCTTAATGTGTTGCGGCATCGTGTTCCTATAGGTAAAAGTGTCTAGTCACGCTATCTATTAATGAACTTCAAGCTCTCTTCGGAATTAAAATGAATAATTTCCTGATGTCTTTTCACACACCTTCTAAACTAATCTACTTGATCAAAAAGGAATAATTCTTTTTTTCTAAAGCTTCTAGACATCTCGTTACTCTCATCTTTTGCCGAGCACTTCCGCGCCCAATGTGGTTCGATGGCTATACCTATGCATACTTCGAACTTTAACATCCATCGTCAGCTGATTTCATCAGTTTTTTGTTATTAATGACCTCATTTCGATGATAAAATCAATAAATTGGAACGGATTAGTGGGAAAATATCCGTTCGTTTTGAGAGAAATTAAGGTGTGACGCAAAATGATTGATGGACGACATGAATGAAATTAACTTTGCAATGATTCAATAGTTCGTTCTGTGTTGCGTCGTTGAAAAAATGAATTTCGGTGACAATGGTTTTCGTTTTAAAATTAAGTTAGATGAAATTGAAAGATGAATAGGTGGTTTTTAAAATTATTCACTCATGAATAATTTTGGTTGAAATTTTTTATGAATTTTAAAATTGTTAAAAAATTTTGGGTAAAGAGTTGAACAAGATTTTCACATGAAATATGTAGATAGAAAAATAAGTATATTTTTGAAAGACTTGCCTTCATTGTAATCGCGTCATATTCATTCATATGCTATTTCGAATTAAATTGAAAAATATTTTATTTGAAATTAACCGTACATTCTTAGTCTAACTTAAAGTTTAATTCACAAGAAAACTAACAATCTAGCGGCAATACTATTTGAGCCTGCTGGCTCTGGTTGGTTTTTTTTTTCTTTTTTTCAGCACATTTTTTATTTCCTTAAACTCTTATGGTATTACCGTCTCTTTGTGCCATCGAGATGAGCGAAGCGCTATTGAAAGTGGCCACGTCAATCAACTTATTTAAGGATGGTAGACAGCAGCTTGAGAGTGGCAACCAGCGGCAGCAGTTCCAGCTGACAATACTTGGCTGATAAAGTAATTAATCAGTCCAAGATTGGCATTAGCAGGAGATTATCTCGGTGAGGTTGGAGCTCGCTGAGCAACAGAACTCGGGGAAGCGTTACCTCCTACTGCCTGTGCCTAGGAGATACCACTTCGCCTGTAGTTCGAGACGCTCTGCATCACAAACTGCTGACGTTCCTTTTGGCCTTGGTCGCGACGAAAATTCTTCGCTTTGATCCTAGCCATCATTTCCTTATATGCCGGGCATCCACGATAGTCGGCTTGGCGACCATCAAAGTAAGCCGCACTTGTGACATAAAGCAAGGGAAAGTTTGTGCGCACAAACGACATGCGGTAGGTGTTCCCAAGCCGTCTCCCATCTAAGTACTAATCGCTCCTTACACTGCTTAACTTCAGTGATCGAACGAGAATCGGTCAATGTCAGTGTACTGTGGACTTGGTAAATTTCAAACGTCAATGTTCAGGCGTTGCCATTCAAACACAAATTCGTAGTCACCTCATCTAGTCACTTCAAGTGACTCTCAGAATACCGGTTCGTAGATGACGTCACGCAAAGTGACTCTCGGAATAGGGCCCATAATTTGCTACACCAAATTCTACATTCAGCTTAATTTTGCCAGGTATACTTAGGATTTAACTTGAGATCTCTATCCTTCGAAGAACATTTTGAATATGCTCCTGTTAGTCGAATTGAAAGGCGTGTCGATCGCCAATGTAACCAAAGTGCAATAATCTTATGAACTTCATATGTATCTCTCGCCAGCGATGGCATCAGTTGCGATTTTTGATGCTTCTTAGAGGAAGGTCTAAGGTTTTTTAGTTGGAGAGGTTTTATTGACACCAAATTGTGATTGCTTACGATTAGCCTAGCGACAGGAACCAAAGGAACAAACCAATACAATCTTAGAAGTTGGGGCCGGATCTTGACACTAGAACAGATAGTCTGGGTCCGAAACTACCTAATTAGCTGTGAAGAGTGAACAGTTTTGCTGCTAAAGTTGCCCCGAAATTTTCAAAGGCAACGATCAGCCGTATACTGAGTCAGATGATTTACGAGCTGGTGGATGAAAAAAGAAATGTGTGAAGGACATTAAAACGCAATTGAAGAGAAGTAAAAACCAGTGAAATTATGCACGGCGTTTTCAGATCTCAGCGTCGGATATGTCCGCACGATTTGTTGCGAGACTAGTGCACGCGGTATCTTAAAAAGAGGGAAGAATGCTCAAACAACGCACGATAGAGTCATTTTGCCATAAAGTTGTTGAAGCAACTCTGATGCATCGCGTAGAATATGTAGACTTGCATTGTTTAATGGCCCATCTTGTTTAATCTTGGCTCTAAACTGATTTGTTTATTTAACTGCTTTGGTTGAATGTGAACTTTGGTGATTGAATTGTATTGCATGCACATTTCCTGATATCACCATAGCATCGAAAAGACCGGCGGCCTTCGTGAGTGATTAGAGCGTGATGAAGGACTACACAGCTAGTGACTGCAACTACATCAACTTCTACGTTACCCGGAACAGACACAGGCATCACCGCTTATTCTGGAGAACGCTTGGTTCGAACGCAGCCAGAGTAAACACAAGTGAGATGGTAACGTCGATAAAGCTGAGCCTGGTGAAAGAAGCTCCATCCATTAGGGCCCCAGTGACTCGTGATGCAGTTGAAGCTACTGGCCCAACTAACATATAGCCGATAGCTCATATACGTATACCTGTAGCTAGGAAAGAAAATAATCATCAGCTGTCTAAATCGTGGTGGGTCTGGTTGTGAGAACGTGTCAAACCTGTAAAAAATGTTAGCACAAAAGTGATTTCACGCCGCTTGAAAATTCGTCCAAGCAATGCTTATAGGATAAAAATACATATAAAACGCACCTGAACCGCTAGAAACACTAATGTTCGAAGAACAGTAGAAGAATCGTGCAGGTTTTGGGTGCATCTTCCACCACATGAGCTGCTTATTACGGCCAAATTGTTTCAAATGCCACGTTTTACTTTGGTCTCAAGAATGCATTATAACTCATATAGTAGAAGGTTTCAGATATTACCACTGGCATGAATTTCAACGTTTATGAGAACAAAACACGGGTTAATTATATTCGTTATCAGTTGCTTATTTCACAAAATTTTGAAAGCAGCATCTCATATAACATCAATGAAGAAAATGCTCAGTGCCTGCAGCACTGTAACTGAAGTTGGTGTTTGGGGCTGCGATCCGAAAAATTTGCAGAACTTTGGGAATTGAAACATCGGTTATTTATTTGCATTGTAAATGTTTCCGGTATAATTTTATTGATACAAAAGTTGCACAACCGACTCGTGCTGGCAACTTTTCGCCAGTATCAAAACCAAGAATATATCACATCTGCTTCACGTTGTTATATTACATTCGAAGTTATTGTGGTATGAAGAAATTTAGGGTTACCTGCAACGAGTTTTTTCATATAATCGAAAGCTTAATATTTGCTGTTTATTGGCACTACAATATCATTACCAATTGAAAATTCTATGTTTAAACCGCTTAATAAAGATATTGCAAACAAACACAAAACCAACAATAACTGGCAACCCTATTGTGGCTTTTCAACCAAATCTGGCCTGAATAATGTTTATAATAGGTTCCATAAATATTAGGAAATTCGTATTGATTTCATGACTGCACTGGAAGTTATAGGGCAAAATGTTTTATTTTCCTGAGAGAAAACCAAAGACACAAAAATTACCATAGCTGGCAGCACCAATCGAATTTTGCAACTAAATTTCTATCAAACAGAGTTTAGAGTAAGGTTCAGCTACTGTGTCAATTTCATGAAAATCTGGTTACTTATTCACATTTCATAGGGCAAAAAGCAGTTTGCTTTCTTTCTAACTTTTCAAGATGGCACCACTGGCACAGAGTTGCCCAGACCTGGTCCTACTTAAGTCCAGACCTGGTCCTACTTAAGTTCAATGCTTTCTGTAAATTTCAATGGTATCTGATTATTGATTCGTGAGCACAAGGTTTACATATGAGTGGCTTTTCTTTGAAGAAGCGGTATTTTTTCAAGAAAGACGATGATTTGGAGGTTTTCACTTTCAGTGCCTGCCCTAGCTACAAGGTTGCCAGCACGCTCACTAAAAGCTACACAAATCTACAACTAAATAATACCAATATGTCCTAAAAATTTCGTACTGTTTGAATAGCTCTGTCAAAAGTTATCGCAGTTTAAAAATTTTCAAATTTTTCCGTTCTCTTTTTAGGCACCCAGCGCACACATGGGGTTAAAAAATTCCAAAACATTATCCGATTCACATGTAAAACACGTTCGAAATTTATTTTGTCAACTTTATTTTTGCGAAAATTATTTGTGTACGAAATAATAGGTATATTAAAAATATCACTTGAATGGCCGCCGGCGTCAAAATGTTAACAATAACTGACATTTAGTGAAACCTGGACCTATTCTGCATATACACCAATGTATCCTGAAAGTTTCAGCTCAATCGAATGGCGCGTTTCCGAGATTATCTCACTGAAAGTTTTTGATGATATATATATATATATATATATATATATATATATATATATATATATATATATATATATATATATATATATATATGTATATATATATATATATATATATATATATATATATATATATATATATATATATATATATATATATATATATATATATATATATATATATATCGAATCGATTTTAATACTGATACTTCAGCTGAATAAATAGTGGTGGGTTGCACGTCAGCCGAGGGCATAAACCTGTAAAAAAAATGATTCATGTTAGGCGATTTCACGCTCGCTGAAACTAATACAGCTGACTCTTTAGATCAATACAATCATGAAAACAATCGTCAGTTGTTTATTTAACGGTGGTAAGACCGTCAGCTGATCGGTTATAAGTGCAGACCTGGTATATTTTGCAATTCAATTATTGGTCTAACTGACGATTTTTCCCCCTTCATTTCTGTAGGTGACGTACAGGTTAACTTACTGTACTGTTTAAGAAATCATTTAGAACAATTTCATGTGGCTTGAAATCAATTTAGACTAAAATTTATGATTTTAATCGAAATTTCTATTAATAAAAAGTATAATTTTGTCGATCTACGTAATTTTTTTTAGGATAGAGGTGAGTGTAAAATAATTTTCTATGTTTAATTTAATCAAATCAATTAATGGTTTTCTATATTTTCATTAAATTTTCTATATTTTCATTAAATTTTCTATATTTATTGCCATATTCTTCAAAATATTTTTGGTCAAATCCTCTGATGTGTCCGATTCCAGCTGGTTACTTTTACAGCTAATATCAGACGTATCAAAAGCTGATTCTTCTTCTTCCTCTTCTTCTGTAGTTTCGTCACTATGCTCAATTTCTTCGTCCTCTTCGGTGCTTTCTGGAAATGAATTAAAATTTGAACATAAAAATTATTAATTATCATTGATTTATTCATAAGTTTTATAGAAATTTACAATAACCTGTAGTGTTGACAACGCTTCTCACGCTGGTGATACTCGGCGGAATTTGATCCCCGTCGAACCATTTGAAAATATATTTATCCTCATTTTGGTCCCATCCATAGTCTGTTGGTGCAGATTCAATTGGAACTGCTAGGTGAGCATGGGTCTAGAGGTGGGCCATATAAGATGCACGCAGAATTCGCTGATTTAACTCAGACTTACATGGCGGAAATATCGCTCAATCAATTAAATTTTTGAAATTCAACACACCTCTTTTCACATTCATTTTATACAGTTTCGTAAATGTAGCAACTCGTGCTACATTTACGTCGCTAATACTTATAAAACCATAGATTCTGCAAACGAATTCTTCAATAGTTTTGTCAAGCTCATACATTTCACTATTGTTAATGTTCGCAATATTTGAAAATGCTCTTATGTATGATGTTGAGTTTATTAATGTTTTTAAGGATTTTTTTGCCCCGTCTGTAGAATGCCGGATTCAAATCAAATTCTGTGAACGCGTGGAACCCTGGTAAAGATGAGCATAAGGTATTTCCGAACATTTCGTATAATCTATTAATATTAATATATCGTTTAGCATTACCTTACAAAGAAACTTTACTAATGAATCCTTGAAGTTAATGTTTTTCATTTCGTTAACGAAATTTTATGGCCGCACTTGATCCGAGCTTTTTATATTAAAATATTTACCTGATATCGATCCTCTCATTGCATTTTCATTGTCACTGACACAGGGTAACCAGCATTAGCCATTTTCGTAAATATTACACCAACAGATGCAGGCTTCTTTTCGCTGCAAAATTTGGCTTGCAGGAAGAGTACAAAAACGACTTTCTGCGAATCTATTTTAATATATTATAATAGATTCAGGTATGCGAACAGACCTATTACTGCTTCGTTGGGAAAGTGTTGCCAGCACTTAACATTTTCATCATTTGTGTTATAGTTGAGTTTTGTTGCTTTTGATAAGGAATGGTTGATATGATTCTACAAAAAAGTGAATTACGTCTTTCCACATTTTTTTGTCACTCAAAGACAATTTCTTCGAAAATAATTTTCTAGCGGTTCTGGTGCACTAGACTTTTTTTTCGAATTGATTTTTAAAATCTTTCCACGTTCATGCTGCATTCATCAATGAATGTTTCATGTTGACAAGAAATTGGGAATATCAGCTGATGCTGCTTGACCCTTAGATATATTAAATAAAAATCCTTTATCCAAATCTTTTGAAAATGGATTGTTCTGTCTGATGTGTTCAACTAAATGTTGCCTTTGAAAAGAATGTGTTTTAATCCTTTTCTTATCAAGGTCAACAGTAATATCTTGATATTTTTTCAAACCTGCTTCTTCTATTACATAACTGACGATTGCTGTACGAATACTATGGTTCTTACACCAACGGTGCCGGACAGAACTTGAATTAGTTGAATGAATTATTCCTATTAGTTTCTTTGCAGCATCAGCATTTATTGTTTGCTCCAATGTTAGGTTAACAGGCTGTATTGGAAATGGGGTTTCAGTTCTTTTGACCCCATATGGCCCTTTCTGAAGTTGCAATTCTAATCCTGAATGGCTAGTGCTTACTTTCATAAAATTTTCATGATATATTAACACTGAATATGAAGTTATGACGTGAAACTAACATACTATTTTTGTGTATATTAGTTCAACTCTTATTTGAACTTATACTAGTTAAACTGTAGAACTAATGACAATAGTTGAAATATTAGTTCAACTTTTATTTTTTAACAACTGAAAAATATATTTGTCAACTTAAAGTTTTCACCACTGATTATATTAACACTGAGAATACTGATTATTATTATCGGCAATACCATAAATTTCAAATTAAATTGATTTCAATCTACGTTTAATGAGGAGGACAAAGAAATTGTGAATGTTAGAAGAGAGAGTGACGAAACTAAAGAAAAAGAGGGAGAAGAAGAATCGAATTTTGATACGTCTGATGAGAGTTATGAAAGCGACTAACTGGAAACGGACACATTAGACAATTAGGGCAAAAAAACTATTTAGAAAATTTAATTATTTGCAATAAAATTGAATAATTTATGTGTGTTTCAAAGAAATATTCAATATATTTTGTCAAGAAGTATATAATAATAATTATTTTCCACTCACCTCTGTCTTAAATAAAAAAATTAAGTATATCGACAAAATTATACTTTTTATTAATAGAAATTTCGATTAAAATCATAAATTTTAGTCTAAATTGATTTCAAACCAAATGAAATTGTTCTAAATGATTTCTTAAACAGTACAGTAAGTAAACCTGTACGTCACCTACAGAAATGAAAGGGAAAAAATCGTCAGTTAGACCAATAATTGAATTGCAAAATATACCAGGTCTGCACTTATAACCGATCAGCTGACGGTCTTACCACCGTTAAATAAACAGCTGACGATTGTTTTCATGATCCACAGCATACCATGTAGCGAAGGTGCGGATTTAAAACATTTCTCGTTTATATTCACTTAAAGTGAATCTGAAGTGAGGACTTGGGAACATAAGAACATGCTCTTATGTTCGCCTGTCTTCACTTCAGATTCAATTATAGCGAATTCGCCAACATTCGCTTCTGGCGACTCTTTTTTCCTCACTTCTAGCGAAAATAGTGCAGTTTCAAAACATTGCTCGCCTATGTTCACTTTAAGCGAATATGAAGTGAAGGTTCTTGTGTCTTCTCTTATGTTCGTTTGTCCTCACTTCAGATAAATTTGAAGTGAATTCGCCAACATTGGTATTTGGCGATACTTGCGCTACATGTCGTACTGGACATTTTATTCTCATTTAACTAAAATAAAAAGTGATTCTTGGAACCTTTGTCAATCGCTTTTTCAGGACTGAATTGATTCTGTGTGATATTTTCCGGGAGTGATCACAACGTGTTAGACCATATTTGAAGTGTTAAACAGTGAAGAGTGTGAAAAGTGACATAATAATTAGTAAAGGTAAGGATCTCAGTGTATGTTGAAAGACATTTTGTCTGCAATTAATTAAATTTGAATACATTAATATAAGGTGCGTTTTTTTGTAACAGTTTGAATAAGGTGCGTTTTTTTTCGGAAGTTTGAATTGAATGAATTTGCATAGCACTCTGCCATTTTCAATTATTTTACATCAAATTTTGTAGTGTGCTGACTGGTTTTGAGTGTTTCGATGCACATTACATTGTAGATTGTTTCATATGCAAGTTTCATGTCTGATTTCGATTAAATTCTGTATAAGATTTCATTCAGGTTTTTTCTATGGATTATTCTAATTTAACAACCAATCTAAGCAAAATCTCAGCAAATGCAACAACATTTTGGAACACTGCGATTTTCTGCTCTGGATCGTTTTTTTGCAACCCTACGTTAACCTGCTCTGCTAGGTTGCAAAAAAACGCACCTTTTGTGCTAACATTTTTTACAGGATTGACACGTTCTCACAACCAGACCCACCACGATTTTGACAGCTGACGATTATTTTCTTTCCTAGCTATACATATATAAGCTATCGGCTAAATGCAAAGTCAAGCGACGTGAAATCATCATCCAAAATGCAACGCTGCCTCCCGGACCATTACACTTTTTTTAAAACTTGAGCTCTCATAGGCTTTAATTCTTATTAAATGGTTCTTTATTAGGTATTGCGTATTAGATCATTAGTAAAAAAGCACGTATGAGATAATAAGTGTTAGACTTCGTACAAAAATTCTCTTATGAGATAAAATATTCTATAAGTCTTATAAAAAGAGTTTTACTAGCACATAGAATGTAAGGGCCTCACAAAAAATCTACCGCGAATGATATTAATCGACTTTTTCCTCGGGTTTAGTGTATCAGTAAATATTTTGCACTGTCCACATAGAAACTTTTATGATTGCCCAATCTTTCCCACGTATCGAGGACAGTGGAAAGGCAGATTTCTCCGCGTTCGACAGTTTGCACTATTTTATAGGGCATTCTAAATTTGATTTGCACTTTAATGAGACTTGACGCACACCACAAAACCTTACATTCTTACAAGATACTATGCCACCAACAATACGGAACACACAAAGTATTTAAATAAATCAACTGACAAACGAACACTGCTACTACCATAAAAAACGCACATGATTCAAATGTGCAAGATATAAGTGCAACGTACTGGTAACCAGAGTTTTTGCACAATTATAGCAAGAGTTTCAAAACCTAAACTCTCAGAAGTTGAGCTCGTTTTTTCATAAAAAGAATACATGTCTGAAACGTGTAAGTTATAGGCGCTGCAGCATGATAACGAGAGTTTTCATCTATTAATAGGTCTTTATACTAGTAAACCACTTTTTCGTTGCGACCATATTTTTTTAATGAATATGAAAGCCACAATTTTAGGTTATAGAGTAAAAACATTTAATTTCACCAAATCTATGAGCAAGCTAAGTAAAATGAAGTATTTTCCCAGATAATACGTAATATTGTGTTAGTTTGGAGTACACCAGTTTTCATCGGAATAATTTGGCTCCCATATAGTTTTGCATTATTAATGTCCAAAATCAAAAGCTTTTTACGCCTGAATATATAACATATTTGATTTACGAGGACATGTTGTCAGCAAATTTAGTCTTAGAAATTGTTTCTATTAATCTTCATTGACTTTCATTAAATAATTTTTACTCTGTATTGAGTATCTGCACTACATGTTATTATTTCTCTCTTTCTAGCGATTCTTGTACGGAGAGTGCAACTTTTATAAAAATAATTTGTATCTTACAAAAGTACTTTTGTACACTTACAAAAGTACTTTTGTACACTTACAAAAGTACTTTTGTACACTTATAAGAATTGTCAAAGTTACACAATAAGAGCTATATGAGCCTCATTATAAGAATTAAAACATTTTCATAAGACTAGAAAAGCTCTCATAAATGCGCCATTTAATACTAGTAGTAGCACACTCATTATGCTCTAGTAGTACTCTACAAGGCTGAATTGACTAGAACTCTGTTCTCAGGTTTCTTCTCATAAGACTCTTTAGTATCTTATAAGAAAAAATTTGTTACTTGTGGTCTCTAGCACTATGGGTCTGATTTGCAGAGCATGCGACGGCAACCCTTCCGTGCTTAGGGCACTCGAGCATAGCTTCCGCATTCCCGACTACCTGTTATTCATGATGTGAGACTATCTTAGGGACCGATGGCTGCTGTTGGATACTGATGAAGGTGTTTGGAGGAGGCTTCTCAACTCAAGTGCAGCACTCAGACCTGACCTCTGGAATATCGTTTCCGATGAACTACTGCGCCTGGGAATGCCAACGAATGTGTTTCTCGTGAGTTACGCTGACGATGTGGTGGCTGCTATCAATTCCCCCAATTAAGACTTAATCAAGTAATGAGCAGGGTGCAACAGTGGATAACCGACCATGACCTGAGTGGGCACTTTCGAAGACAGGGATGTTGGCAAAACGAAGGATACCAAGTATTATCCCGATGACAGTTGGCTCTGCAGATAAGGTATGTGACAAGGCTCTGAAAGCCGTCGGCTCACTGAGCAGGTTAATGTCTAATATCGATGGCCCCGACGAAACGAGACGGAGGCTGGTGATGGCAACAACCAACTCCATCTTGCTTTACGGAGCGAAAATTGGATAACCATCTGAGTCTCTGTTTGTTCGCCGCTTATCATCCGGATTGTCGTCAGTTTTTCCACATGATCAACCACTAGTTTTGAATGTTGATTTCAACTTGGAATCGGGTGTCCATTGGCATAGGAGCTGCAGCAACAAAGACTGGGATAGTGATTCGATACTGCCAGGCTAATTTTG
>CANBKX010000082.1:0-16977 GCA_947369275.1 Nemotelus nigrinus
AGCAACAGCATTCTCTGGAACTTCTTCAACTACCGCCTCTGCAACAAGGACAACATCAACCGCCACAGCAGCTTATTCCTCAACAGCTGCAATGCCATTCTCCAATGGCGTCCTCTGTGCCATCTCCTGGTCCCGCACTACAACCTAATAGATCTAGTTGTGCCAATGATGACGATTCTAATGGTCTCATTAGAGTGGTATCTCCTCCTCTTCAAATCTTCCTTTCTCGTGTTGCGGCTGATACATCTGTAGAGGACTTGAAGTTATATATGTCTCGGAAGCTGGGAAAAGATGACAACATTTCTTGCAAGAAGCTTACAAAGGATTCGGACAGCAGCCGTATTGTAGGCTCATTCTTGCTGACGCTTCCGATTGAACTAAGCGCGATTGGGCGCCGTGATTTCTGGCCTTCGGGAGTTTTGGTTAAGGAATTTGAACCCCGACAGCGAGGAAATTTTCGCAAAACTCCGGCCCGGGTCCAACCAGTGTAATCAGTTCCTGTTTGCCTAAAAATCAACATTTTAACCTTTATTATCAAAACGTTCGTGGACTAAGAACCAAATTGGTACAAATCAGGCTAGCCTCTATAATTGCTTCCGATGATTTCGTCTGTTTGACTGAAAATTGGCTTTCAACGGATCTTTTTAGTGATGAGTTCTTTCCCTTGCATAATGTTTTCAGACATGATCGCAATCGTGATTTAACGAATAAAGCAGATGGTGGTGGAGTCTTAATTGCCGTTCGTAAATCTCTGTCTAGTTCACTTTGTGCTAGCTTCGTGGTGTCTCATCCTTTTGAGTGTGTTGCTGTCCGTATTTCCCTATCACATAACGTTTGTTTATTACTTGTGTCTGTATATGTGCCTTGTAGTGCATCCCTCTCCACGTATGAATGTTTTTATAGTGAGCTGTCTGATTTTATTATGTCTTACTATCCTCATTCTCCTATTGTTGTTTGTGGTGACTTCAATTTGCCTTCTATTCAATGGGACCTCTCGTCTTTAACCATCTCCTCTACCAATGCACTTTCAATTTCCCTCTCATCATTCCTTTCGTTTTGTTCCTTATCCCAATTTAATTACATTCCTAATAATAATAATCGTTTGTTAGACCTTATTTTTTCTAATTTTCCTTCTTCTAATCTATCTATTTCTGCATCATCCTTTCCTTACGTTGATCCTGACCCTCATCATCCGCCTCTTTCCATTGATTTTTGTTTATCAAATAGTACACGCACCAAAAGCATAGCTGTGCCGTCTTTCAACTTTTTTAGGGCAGATTATGAACGTATTGCTGCCGAACTCCTCCCTATCAATTGGTTTTCTTTTTTTCGTGGGCTTGATATAAATGATGCTGTTTCTTCTTTTTACTCCCTCCTTAATTCCATTGTTTCTAGGTTTACTCCTGTGTCTCGTTCTCGTCGTGGTTCTTGTCCTCCTTGGTTTTCTGTCGCAGTATCAAAAGCTTTGCGCGAGAAAGATAAGGCGCGTAATGAATTTCTTCGCAGTTCATCTGTTGAAGCGTTTCAGCATTATCGGTCTCTGCGAGCAGTGGCTAAATGGACTGTTGAAGAAGCGAAACATGGTTATTTCGCCCATATTGAAGCGAGTCTTTCCTCAGATAACTCGAAACCTTTCTGGTCGTATGTCCGATCCCTAAAAACTAGCAACCGGTTTCCTGGCACTTTTTTTCTTGAGGAAACTTCGGCTTCTATCCCTCAAAAAACTTGTGAATTATTTGCCAAGTTCTTTGCTTCTTCATTTTCCTCTCCTAATTTTGCTTCAGGGAGTTCTGCTGCGGCTGTGTTTTCTCAGGATAATATTGTGATGACCAATCCTCTGGAGGTTGAAATCTTAATATCCTCGTTGGATCACTCAGCAAGCAGCGGCCCAGATGGCATTCCTAATGTGTTTGTTTAGTCTCTTGCATCTTCCTTATGTGTACCTTTGTCTATATTATTTAATTTGAGTCTGTCTGTTAGTGTTTTTCCTTATATCTGGAAAGCTGCCAATGTTTTTTCCATTTTAAAATCGGGAGACATTGGCAATGTGGCCAACTACCGTCCTATATCCCTCTTATCCTGCTTTCCGAAGTTGCTTGAACGTATTGTTCATGACCGAATTCATGGTGCTTATAGTCATTTATTTTCTGTAGAGCAACATGGTTTCATCAAGGAACGTTCAACAACTACGAATTTAGTAGAATTCACTAACATTGTCGCGTGTACTTTGGACAATGGTCTTCAAGCTGATGTGATTTACACTGACTTCGCGAAAGCATTTGACACAGTGCTGTTAGATAAGATCTGTCATTTTGGTGTTTCCAGTTCCCTTACATCCTGGCTTGATTCCTACATCCATGATCGCGTCTGCCGTGTTGTGTTTAATGGTTGTTCTTCCTCACCTTTTTTTCCTACTTCTGGTGTTCCCCAATGTTCCATCCTTGGTCCCCTCCTTTTCACATTGTTTATCAATGACCTTCCTTGTAACTTTCAGTCTGACTCTCTGTTGTATGCTGATGACCTTAAAATTTTCCGTGCTGTCGCTTCACAAAATGATTGTTGTAAGTTACAATCGGATCTTTTTGCTTTAAGTGATTGGTTCTCTGCGAACTTCCTTGATCTTAATGTTTCCAAGTGTTTCGTGATGTCTTTTTCCAATAAGCCTAATCCCATTTCCTTTGAATATTTTTTGTGTGATAGTCTTTTGAAGCATGTGGATCAACATAAAGACCTTGGCATCATCTTCGATCCAAAGTTAAAATTTGATCTGCATGTTTCTTTTGTGGTTGCTTAGTCTTCAAAAGTAGCTGGATTCGTTCTGCGCTGCTCTCGCTTTGCAACCAATATCGTTACATGTGTTCGTCTTTTTATTTCTCTTGTTCGTAGCATTGTTGAATATTGCTCCCAAGTGTGGTCTCCTCGTTTCGTGTACCTGTCTAATGCTGTTGAATCCGTTCAGCGTAAGTTTACTCGCTGCCTTTTGTTCAAGTTTAATGTTGCCTATCGTCCTTATGATGACCGTCTGCTGTTCTTGAATCTCCATTTGCTGAGTACTCGCAGAATATTCCTAGATGAATGCCTTCTTTATAAGCTTTATCATGGCTTACTCTCTTCCAACATTCGCGTGTGTCATTTCCTACGTGTGTCTGATCGCCCGGTTAGAACTCAATCGCTATTCCTTACTCCTTATGCGCGTACTCTTGTGTATTTCAACTCACCAATACCTAGGATACTTAGAAGCCATGATGAGCATCAGTTTGGTTCTTTGTCCATGTCTTTTCATTCTTTAAAAAACATGTTATTGATATGTTAACGTAGTCTTTTAGTTATTTTTATTGTGCATTTTTCTCTTTACTTTTTATTACTATTATTTTTATTCCTGTTTTGCTTTATATTAATGATTTTTCTTATTTTTTGTATCTCATTTTTTAATTGGATTTTCTGTTAAATGAGATTTGAATAATAATAATAATAATAATAATAATATATATATATATATATATATATATATATATATATATATATATATATATATATATATATATATATATATATATATATATATAGATATATATATGTATTTATATATATCTATCTATATATATATATGTATTTATATATATATATATATATATATATATATATATATATAGATATATATATATATATATATATATAGATATATATATGTATTTATATATATCTATCTATATATATATATATGTATTTATATATATATATATATATATATATATATATATATATATATATATATATATATATATATATATATATATATATATATATATATATTTATATATATATATATATATATATATATATATATATATATATATATATATATATATATATATATATATATATATATAAGTATATATATATGGCGGTAATATATCGTTACATTGTCCACAATTAAACGACCGCGCCAGCATAAGTGCGAGCGTGGCATTCCTCCCGTCGCGATAGCTTTGCACGTAATCTGATACGCATAGCTATCGTCTCGGTCGGAATGTTATGATCCATCGCATGTTTACAATGTACGATTCGAGCTCTATACATGTACACAAGCGCCGACGAGGCATTTGTGTTTATGTTTCTGGCTCAAGCTCTGTACAGACGCACAAGTGCTGACGAGGCATTTGTGCACGTCTGGACAGAGAATCGAGCTCCGTCCGGATACACAATTGCTGACGAGGCATTTATGTGTGTCTGGATGATGAGAAGCTTACGCCTGCGTGGTCAGCACTTATGACCTTCATAAGTGGCCCGCAGGCGGCGATAATTCACATTCGACATTCTCATTCTATCGAAGACGTTCCGGATTAATCTCACGAACTTTGTAATCGTTATTAAATAAATAAGCATCAAGATCTACAAGGTTTTTTGTTTAATTGCCACACAAGGACCATAATTGACGATCCTGCTAAACCGACGACGAACATCGCTCGTCCGAGCCGAGGAATAAACAATCATCCGATCCGACGAACATCGCTCATCCGAGCCAACGACCAACCCGCATCCACGCTTCTTCGAGCGGATAAAACGACCGACGACAGGACTTCCCACGAATGGGAAACACCGAGACGAAACCGCTTCAGGGAGACGTCACAAACACGCTCATTGTCAATTCGGCATTGACAGTCGAGAGCCAGCGACTCGAGTATCTGCTGGTCTGCATTCTTATAATAAACACCGCGTCCCTGCTGTACATATTGTACAGGGACCACGTCCGAGGCGTAATAAGGCGAGCCCAAACATCAACCAGCCCATCGGTTTAACAACCACGATGACGGACAACGAGCCACCGAAGCAAACCCCAACAATGGACGAGTCTGCGAGCACTGCCCACGACGCCGAGCAGCGCGCAGACGTTCAGACACCAGAGGTCAGCCGCATAGCACTTCGAGTTCCGCCTTTTTGGGAGGAAGACGTGGAACTTTGGTTCGAGCAAGTCGAGGCTTACTTTGCGTCAAGCCGCATCACCAGCAACTTGACCAAGTTTCAGAACATCATCGCCAGCCTCAAGATCCGCATCATCCGACAAGTTAGAAGCGCCGTAACCAACCCGCCGGCCGAAGGCAAGAACGATAATCTCAAGCGAGAGATTATCACTGCCTTCACGGAATCGGCTCAACAGCGAATCCAGAAGCTCCTACCAGAAGTCGAGCTTGGCGACCAGAGACCTTCACAGCTGCTCAACCAAATGCGAGCACTTGCGGGAACGAGCATCAACGAAACGATGCTAAAACAGATGTGGCTCAATTGACTTGATCTCACGCTGAGGACCATTCTCTCCGCAAACGATGCCACACTTTCGGACTTAGCCACGATCGCAGACCGAGTCCACGAAGTGACACGAGGATCCAGACCATACACCATCGCTACTGTCACCGAGCAAGTTGCACCAGAAGCCTTTCCACCGGCAATGAGGATCTCTTCCGAGCTAAGCAAACTCACGGGAGAAGTACTGAGACTTGGAAAACGAATTGACGAGCTTCAGTTACAACAAGCAACGCAAAATTGTTCCTGTTCGTGCCACGACTATGGGCACACGAGCCGACGAACACCACCAAGGTCACCGCAACGAGCAAGGACCCCATCAAGAACGCGTACTCCGACCAAGGAGAGCACCGGACTTTGCTGGTACCACGAACACTACGGCCCAGGCGCCAAGAACTGCAGGCCACCGTGCACTCTTGGCAAACAGCAAAAAAATTAATTTCGTCCTCTCCACAAGTGACGACAAAGGCGCGCACCATCCAGCGCCTCAACATCCGCGATGGCAGAACATCATGCGCATTTTTAATCGACACCGGCGCCGATATTTCCGTTATACCGCCAACCATCCGAGAACGCTACAGCCCCGATTCTAGCACGCAGCTACTTGCAGCCAACGGCTCGGCTATACGAACGTTTGGTAAACGGAAATTAACTCTCGATCTTGGACTGCTGAAGTCAATCACTTGGACATTTGTCATCGCAGACGTCAGCTCACCCATCATTGGAGCTGACTTGCTTGAGCACTACGGACTGCTCGTAGACGTAAGAGGACGTAAAATCATCGAACGTACGACTAACGTCTCAGCCGTGGCGAAAGCCCTGAATAAGGACCACCCACAAAGAGTCAACACTGAGTACGCTGCCTTACTGAACGAATACCAGGACTTTACAGTAGCAGCCCCACGCCGTAAATTCGATTGTACGACGACGCACCACATCGAAACGAAAGGTCCTCCAGTTTGCGCGAAAGTACGACGACTACCACCCGACAAGCTCACGGCTGCCAAAGCTGAATTCGACTACTTACAGCAACTAGGAATCGGTCGACCATCCAAAAGTCCGTGGAGCAGTCCCTTGCACATGGTACGAAAGGCCGATGGCAATTGGCGACCATGCAGGGACTACCGAGCGCTCAACGCCTGCACCGTCCCAGACCGATATCCTATTGGATTTCTCCAGGATTGCACAGCAGCACTGCATGGCATGACAGTCTTCTCTGTCATCGATCTTCAACGAGCGTTCCACCACATCCCAGTCGAACCCACAGACATTCTGAAGACAGCCATCATTACACCATTCGGCTTGTACGAGTTCGTATACATGACGTTTGGATTATGTAACGCTGGACAAACCTTCCAACGGTTTATGCACGAGGTACTACGAGGACTAGACCACGTATTCGTCTTTATTGACGACATTCTGGTATTTTCGCAAGACAAACGTACACATAGACAGCACCTCGCAGAAATATTCGATCGACTCCGGAAGTACGCCCTTACAATCAACACAGACAAATGCCAGTTCAGCCAATCCGAAGTACGCTTTTTGGGACACACGATAACATCGCACGGATTGAAACCTCTTCCAGAAAAAACGGAAGGCATATCCGCGACTCCAAAGCCCAGCACGGTCCATCAACTGAAATCTTTTCTTGGCATGCTCAACTTTTACCGGCGGTTCCTGCCAAATGCTGCACAGAACCAACGCCCGCTGCAGAAACTTATAATCGGGAATCGGAAGCGAGATAAGACAGCGCTGGAATGGACTGAAGAAGCAGTAACATCATTCGAGAAGTGCAAAGCAGATTTAAGCAATGCATCATCGCTAGCGCATCCAGATCCATCAGCAACTTGGTCACTTTCCGTGGACGCTTCAGACGAAGGAATCGGAGCCGTACTACATCAGACTATGAAGTTTGGTACATCACGTCTAGGAATCTTTTCACGCAAGCTGACCGACACCCAGCGACGATACAGTACCTACGATAGGGAACTACTGGCTATCCACGAAGCGATCAAGCACTTCCGACACATGCTCGAAGGTAGAGTTTTTACCGTATTTTCGGACCACAAGCCATTACAATTCGCCTTCCAACAACGGCCGGGGAAAGCGTCACCGTGGCAACAACGTCAACTGGACTTCATCTTCCAGTTCACGGTTGACATCCGCCACATTCCGGGCCGGAATAACGCTATCGCGGATTATTTGTCTCGGGTAAGTGCTATCAACACCATCGACTTCTTTTCTCTCGCTTCAGCTCAACAACACGATCAGGAACTTCAGCACTTGGTTGAAGATCAAACGCAACAGCTTGAGTGGAAGAAACAGGAGTTGACTGGCTCAAATGCACCGCTACACTGCATCATCACGAACAACAAGGTTCGACCATATGCACCGCAACAGTTCAGGAGAACGATCATGCAAATGATCCATGGCCTTGCGCATTCCGGCATCCGCACAACGAGAAGACTCATCACTGACCGGTTTTTCTGGCCAGCCATGAACGTCGACATAAACAACTTCGTCCGAAGTTGTATCGCCTGCCAACGAAACAAGGTTGGATGCCACGTAAAGTCTACACTTCAACGCTACACGCTTCCAGATGCCAGGTTCGAGCACATCAACGTCGACCTCATCGGACCACTATCTCCAAATGAGGGATACCGATACTGCTTGACCATCATCGACAGGTTTGCGCGTTGGCCTGAAGCTGTCCCACTCCAGAACATCACCGCAACATCAGTCAACGAGGCGCTAGCCAATGCATGGATTAGCCGCTTCGGAGTACCAGCACGGATCACTACCGACCTGGGACGCCAGTTCGAGAGCCAAATCTTTGCTGACCTGATAAGGATTCTGGGGATAAACCATCTGCGGACAACACCATACCATCCTGTTGCCAACGGCATCATCGAGCGATGGCACCGAACAGTCAAAGCCACCATCCGCTGCCATGACACGCTTGAATGGACGAAAGCTCTCCCACTCGTCCTATTAGGCCTGCGCACTGCATTTAAGGAAGACATCAATGCCACGCCAGCTGACATGGTATATGGCACCAGCTTACGACTTCCCGGAGAATTCTTCGCCTCATCACCACCAGGCATGAACGACACCGACTTCCTGCGCGATTTAAGGTCACGCATGGCGAAATTTGACCACACGATACAGCGCACCACTCACCAACCTCAACCTTCGTCCACAAAGATTTACGCACCAGCACTCACGTCTTTGTACGGAACGACAAGGTGAAACCATCCCTAACGCCACCTTACCACGGTCCGTTCCGTGTTCTAAGCAGGAAGGAAAAATACTTCAAGGTGGACATCAATGGACGCCCAGCCTCCATCTCCATTGACAGATCGAAGCCCGCATTTTTACTGTCGGAATCAGTTACCACAATGGGAACAGACAACAACAATTCCACTACATACACAACAACCCGCACAGGACGCAGAGCTCGACCACCCGTTCGTTTCAACGTATAGTAAAATTAACGTGGTCAAACCCACTGCGGGGAGAGTACTGTGGCGGCAATATATCGTTACATTGTCCACAATTAAACGACCGCGCCAGCATAAGTGCGAGCGTGGCATTCCTCCCGTCGCGATAGCTTTGCACGTAATCTGATACGCATAGCTATCGTCTCGGTCGGAATGTTATGATCCATCGCATGTTTACAATGTATGATTCGAGCTCTGTACATGTACACAAGTGCCGACGAGGCATTTGTGTTTATGTTTCTGGCTCAAGCTCTGTACAGACGCACAAGTGCTGACGAGGCATTTGTGCACGTCTGGACAGAGAATCGAGCTCCGTCCGGATACACAATTGCTGACGAGGCATTTATGTGTGGCTGGATGATGAGAAGCTTACGCCTGCGTGGTCAGCACTTATGACCTTCATAATTCACATTCGACATTCTCATTCTATTGAAGACGTTCCGGATTAATCTCACAAACTTTGTAATCGTTATTAAATAAATAGCCATCAAGATCTGCAACGTCTTTTGTTTAATAGCCACACAAGGACCATATATATATATATAGATATATATATATATATATATATATATATATATATATATATATATATATATATATATATATACAGTCTGTCAAGAATGAGTTTACACATAGCGAAAAAATTCAATTTTTCATCTTTCTAATTATAAAATACTACTTTTTATTTATGCAAATGAATGTTTTTTTCTTAATTATAGTTATTTACATTATTTCCAACCGATATATACAAAAAAAAAGTACAACTTTAATGCAAAACAAGAACGAAAAGACCAACGAAAACAGTTATTGCAATTCTTGAAGTGTCAAGAAACTCTTTACACAAATTATTATTGTATTTAATATTTACATATTTACAGGATATATAATATTATTTGGTATATTTAACATTTGGTATGGCCACCTTTGGCATCCACCACACATCGCAACCGATTTTTCATTGAATGAACAAACTTTTGCAGGTCATACGTGGCTGGTATTTTTTGCCATTCTTCGAGAATCGCAATTTTTAAGGCAGTTCGGTTTTTCGGTTGCCTTTTAGCGACTTGTTGTTTTAAGTAAGCCCATAAATTCTCGATGGGATTTAAGTCCGGACTCTTGGCTGGCGTATCCATCACTTTTCCGCAGTTGTATAAGGGCCACATTCGCACCATGTTCGCCTTATGTTTGGGATCGTTGTCCTGGTAAAGCTTAAAATTTGGTTTGCTGTTATGCATAAACCCGAATTTCTGCGCACTGCTTGCCAAATATGTTTTAAGGATATGCAAATATGGTTGGGCGTCCATGGTTGACTCGATGAATGCCAAGTCTCCTACTCCTCTGCTTGAGAAGCACCCCAAATCATAGCGGACAACTTACCAAATTTTACAGCCGGAATGATATTTCGATTTTCCAACGATGTTAAAGGCTTGCGCCACACTCTAGCCGGTCCATCATTATAGTACAACATCATTTTCGTCTCATCGCAGAATATGACGTCGTCCCAGAAGTCAACGGGTTGAAAAAGGTGCATCATAGCGAAAGAAAAACGCTTTTCGATGTTTAGTGCAGAAAACAGTGATTTCTTTTGTGCAGCTCTTGATGAGAACTTATTTCGTAGGATGGCCTGTCGTACTGTTTCATGGGAAACAGCAGCATGACACTCTTCCTTGAGTTCCCTAGCAAGTGTTCTGGTCGAAATCCAGGGGTTTTTATCAAGCTTCCTTATCATAAGGCGCTCTATACGTTTAGATATTTTTGGTTTTGAGCCACCTCCACACTTTGGCTCCAATCTATTCTCATTTTCAGCACGATTTATAACGTTATAGACTGCCATTCGTGCTACACAAAACATTTCCGACAGTTCCTGTGCACTTTTACCTAATTGGTGATTATAGTATATCATCTGAACTAACTCAAAGGATAATCTTTTGCCTAGCATTTTAAAACACAATATCTCACTTATTTATGCGTATTAGCCAAAAATTAATCACACACTAATGATCAAATTTATAGAGCTTTACAATACAGACCAAAAATTATGTTAAATTTACCGTATCGTTGCAGTAATGCAAAAAATAAACTTTTGTGTAAAGAGTTTCTTGACACTTCAAGAATTGTAATAATTGTTTTCATTGTTCTTTTCGTTCTTTTTTTGCATTGAAGTTGTACTTTTTTTGTATATATCGGTTGGAAATAATGCAAATAACGATAATTAAGAAAAAAAAATTATTTACATAAACAAAAAGTAGTATTTTATAATTAGAAAGATGAAAAATTGAATTTTTTCCCTATGTGTAAACTCATTCTTGACAGACTGTATATATATATATATAGTATATATATATATATATATATATATATATATATATATATATATATCTATATATATATATATATATATATATATATATATATATATATATATATATATATATATATATATATATATATATATATATATATATATAAATATATATATATATAATAAAGAGATATATATATATATATATATATATATATATATATATATATATATATATATATATATATATATATATATATATATATATATATATATATATAAATGGAAATATGAATTTTTGGCCGAATCGATTTTAATACTAATTTTCTTCGAACATTAGTAAAAAATAAATTTCGAACGTGTTGTCAATGCGAATCGTATAATGTTTTGGAATTTTTTCACCTCATGTGTGCGCTAGGTGCCTTAAAAGAGAACGGGATAATTTGAAAATTTTTAAATTGCAATAGCTTTTGACAGAGCTATTCAATCATTACGAAATTTTCAGGACATATTGGTATTATTTATTTATATTGGTGTTATTTAATTTGTGTTACTTCCAATATGCGTGTTGGCAACCCTGTAGCAAGGACAGGTACTGAAAGTGAAAACCTCCAAATCATCGTCTCTCTTGAAAAAATGCCGCTTCTTCAAAACAAAACCCACTCATATGTAAATCTTATGCTTTGTTTACATAGCCAAAGTAAAAAATTGACATGGTATAACGGGCACGCCTGGAAACCCTTGCCCAAGTTACCTATATTTTTAGCATCAAAAACTTCTGTTCATGGAAACTCACGATCCGATGAGCAGAATTAATTGAAGTTTACAAAATGTATCGGTCTTAAATAGGACCAGGTCTGATAGAAGTGATTTTGAAATGCAGGCGATTCTGTGCCAGTAGTGCCATCTTGAAAAATCACTTAAACTGATAACTGCTTTTAGCCCTATAAATTCTTACTCAATCGTTCGATTCACGCATTAGCTGAACCTTAATTTAAACCACGTTTGGTTGAAATTTGGTTAAAAAATTGTGTTGAAACTGCCAGATATGATAATTTTGGTGTCTTAAGTGAAGTGAAAACATTCAAACCATCGAATATCCTAAAAGATGTCCGTTTCTTACAACAAAACCAATCTGTTCGTTCAAATTTTATGGTTTATCTACACGTTCAAAGTAAAACTTTGGAAATTTCATGTCGGACAAGAACGGTAGCCCTTTCCCAGTTAACCTTTATTTTTTGCATCAAAAATTTCTGTTCAGGGGAACTCACGAGCCAATAATCAGATCCAGCTGAAATAAACAGAATGCATTCGACTTAAAAAAGAGCAAGTCTAATAGAAGCAATTTTGAATTGTGGGAAACACTGTGCCAGTGGTGCCATCTTGCAAAATTACAAAGAAAAAAAACTGCATTTTGCCCTATATATTGTGAATAAGTTACCAGATTTTCATAAAATTGACACAGTAGCTGAATTTTACTCTAAGCCTTGTTTGATAGAAATTTGGTTGAAAAATTCAATTGGTGCTGCCAGCTATGGTAATTTTTGTGTCTTTGGTTTTGAAAATTCACTCTGGTAAATAAAACTTTTTGCCCTATAACTTCCAGTGCAGCATACAATTAATGGAACTTAGTATAAACACTATTCAGGCCAAATTTGTTTGAAAAGCCACGATAGGGTTGCCAGCTATTGTTGGTTTTGTGTTTAATTGCATTAGGTTTATTAAGCAATTTCATCGTAGAATTTTCAAATGGTTATGATATTGTAGTGACAATAAATAGCAAATATTAAGTTTTCGATTATTTGGAAAAACTCGCTGCAGGTAACCTAAATTTCTTTATACTCCTATAACTTCGAATGTAATATAACAACGTGAAGCAGATGTGATATATTCTTGGCTTTGATACTGGCAGAAGGTTGCCAGCACGAGTCAGTTGTGCTACTTTTGTATCAATAAATGCTTACAGTTAGTATTCATACCGGAAACATTTACAATGAAAATAAATAACCAATGTTTCAATTCCCAAAGTTCTGCAAATTTTTCGGATCGCAGCCCCAAACACCAACTTCAGTTACAGTGCTGCAGGCACTGAGCATTTTCTTCGTTGATGTTATATGAGATGCTGCTTTCAAAATTATGTGAAATAAGCAACTGATAAAGAATATAATTAACCTGTGTTTTGCTCTCGTAAACGTTGAAATTCATGCCAGTGGTAATATCTGAAACCTTCCACCATATGAGTTATAATGCATTCTTGAGACCAAAGTAAAACGTGGCATTTGAAACAGTTTGGCCGTAATAAGCAGCATATGTGGTGGAATATGCACTCAAAACTTGCACGATTCTTCAACTGTTCTTCGAACATTAGTGTTTCTAGCGGTTCAGGTGCGCTAGAGTTTTTCTTTATATTTTGTGTTAAAGTAACACTATTTTTTAGTTTGATTTGTAGTTCATTAATGTAATTAAATTGAATTATGCTTTCAACTATTCTCTTAGGTGTTTTGTAGATGATTATTTTCATCGGTTCATTTTGTCTTTGAATGTTTTGATGCATTTTATTGGTTATATTTTTGAACTACACTATATTGGATGTGTGAGGAATTTGATGGCTCTTGTTTCGGCGCACATTTAATATCTTCGTTTCAGTTAATTGTGATGTCAGCTTCTCCAATGGCAAAACTAATTTTGATGGATTATCACTGCATCTAACTGTAATTTTATTATTTTTGATTATCATTCTTCGAATATTCTTTATATCGGATTTTGGTTTCATCAAATTTTTTGTATCAACGTTCGAGTCGCTGTTGCAATGGAAGGCTTCTTCGAACTTTATATCGTATTTTAATTTTATCAATCTTTTTACATCAATCGTAGATTCGCTGTTACATAAATCAGCTTTATTATGCTTTATATTGTGATTTGGTTTTTGCGCTTTTTCGGATTTGTTTTTAGTTTTGTTCTGTCCAATATTTTCTTGGTTTTTGATTATTTGTCTTGTACATGGCAACACTTTTTTGTCATTTGTATCATTTTTCCGTGTTCGTTTCATATATTTTAATGGTTCTGAATTCAGGTGATTCATGTCAATGCTTTGTACTGCATCCTTACTTATCTCTTCATGCTTGAATATTTCGTTTGCTGGGCTTTCAACTTCAATCGATCCATATTCATTTAATGATTCACTTTCATTCTTAGTATTATCGAACAATTCATCTTCTTTATTTGTATTCAATACTTCGATGTGTTTTACGCTCTGTTCTGGGATTATTGGATAGTTTATATAGTTTTCAGGCGCGATTTCATTATTAGTATTTCCATTTATCTGGTTTCTAGTATTTTTCCCAATTCTTTCAGGATTATCGTTGTTTTTGTAATAATTTCTGTAATTATTGTTTTGGTTTCCTATATTGTTTCTGGAATTATAGTTGTTTCCATTATTTCTGTTCTGATTTCTATAATTATTGCTCTGGTTTTGACTATAATTAATTCTATATGTGCTATAGCAGTTTCTTTGATTGTTGTTATTGCTTGGGCAGTTTCTATAATTATAATTCAATTCTTGATGTATATTGTTTCTTCTATTTACTTGCATAATATTTTCTGTTATATTTATGCTTGATTCTAATTCAACCGCTATTTGAATTGCTTCTGCAAATATTTTGGGTTGTGCAGCGAAAATTGTTGGTTTGAGTGATTCGTCTAAACCATTTTTAAAAATAGTAAGTGCTTACGAGTCATTTGACTTTCGTATTGCTAGTTTCTCTGCTGAAGATGGGTTCTGACCTAAGCTATTAATTTGTATATCACTCAATTCGTTCATGAGCTCAGATAGTTTATCGCCATACTTCTCAACTGTTCCGCGCTGGCGTAATTGGGATAGTTGTGTATGAATTTGTTGCCGGCTTTTCTTTATTTTATATCTATTTATCAGAGCTTTTTCTAGTTCCACGTAGTTATTTATAGCCAACGACAAAAGTTGGGTTTTAACTACTGTTCCCAATTTTACATTTTTTGTAAATTTCAGTAATTTTTTCTTCCCTTCTTCGTTAAGGTTCTCATTTATTATATTAACTATAGTTAAAAATGCTTCAAGTTCTTTGGGATTGCCAGTAAAAATTGGTATGCACTCTAATGCTATCTAAATATCGAAGTTATTCATCTTGCTATGTTTTCAATCAACTCAATTTTCAGAAAAAAAAAATAACTCGTTTGTTTCATATTTTGTTTAGAAATATTTAAATTTAATAATTTTAAAAAAAATATAATTTACTTCCTCATACCAAAGACCATATGAAATTTTCTTTGTGCCTCCATTATGCTTTTTGCCAATTCATTAAACTTATTTAAATTCTTTTTTATTTGTCTACGAGAAGCCATTTTATTATATTCGTAAAATCTGCTTCATTTCATTTGCTTTTTATTAAAATCATATTATTTGTTACTATATCCTACAGTTTCTAATTTTTACATTATAGGTTTCATTACATGAATTTGTTTTCATTTGTTCAATAATTTTATATATTTTTATTTATGTTATTGAATTTTAACTTTTAATATTCTTTAAAATGTTACTTTCAATTCTTGAAGTCTTTTTTTTTTGTTTGCGAAACATAATTTTCCTGTTTCATAATAATTTTTTTTGGCAAAGTATTGTTTTTCAGCAGTTTTACTTAATATTTGTTTTTTTGTAGTTAAATTGTAATGATTTTGTTGCCATAAATAAGTTTTTGATTCGAAGTTCGTAGTATCCTAAATTCGTTGGCCCCAATATGTTCCGCCATGTTCCGAAATTCGCAGGAAGTTGGTTCAGTTTATGTTTGTTTGTAATTTCAAATCAATTTTTCATTGATCATGTTTTTAATTTCTGCAGTCGTCCAAGATTCGACGTCGTCTCAGCAGTTGAATTCTGCATCGCTCGAAATTTCCAGGGTCATCTATCCAGTAATATCCACTTGAAAAAGTTTTTTCGGGCTCCAATTTAGCAGGCGCTCCGAAAATGTAGAGCCGTGACTCACAAGGTCGTAAACGGCTAGATATCGATTCACAGGGTCGTTGTTTTGAGGATCGCCATGTGGTATTATAAAATGCCTTTTAATATTACAAATGGCTTTTGTTATATGGGCTACTATGTTTGTATATCTTGCGTGGCGAACTATGCCACCGTGTAGCAAGACTACAAACAATAGTGCCATCGAATTATTAAAATAAAACTAAGCTTATTGGTTTTGTCCCATCTGTATGGTCGCCGAGCTGAGCTGGCGTTCCAAGACAGACTAACTTTATTGTGTCATGTCCGATCTTAAATAGTAACATTTTCGTTAAATTGGTAAGTGAAAAATATATGTACTAAAATGTATGGATCTGGTTTTCGGTGTTATTTTTAACGGTAAGTGTACTTGTTCGAGTCTTCGCTAAGTCAAGTCTAATTTTAGAGTTCACCACTTTCTCAAAATGGCGCTAAAATCACAAGTGAATATTTTTAATTTGTTATGACATTTGTGTGTGTTTGCATTTTAATATTCACAACAATATATTTTGACTTTTGTCCACCAAGTCAAATACAATATTTCAAAATGCCGTGGTTAACAAGAACGGCAACGCGTGATAAAATTACCTCTATTTTCAGCACTCAAAACTTCTGTTCACGAGAACTGACGATCGGATAATGCGATGAATATTAAATTTACAAGACATGTTGGAGTTTGTTAGGACCAGGTCCGAAAGAAGTGATTTTAAAAAACGAGCAACACTGTGGCAGTGGTGCCATTTGGAAAAATCAATGAGAAAAAAAAGTGTTTGGCCTATAGCTTCCGATTTAGTCACCAGATTTTAACGAATCTCACGCAGTAGGTGAACCTTACTCTAAGATGG